>JARQOD010014139.1:0-11607 GCA_033576555.1 Oophaga sylvatica
CGTCCCCTTCTCCCACTTAAAATATATCATCTGCTATCTCTTTACCCCTGGGAGCCCTTCCAAAGTTTGAAATCAACTTCTGCGAAATATTTTGGAGCTGGTGTCAGTCCCATGGGCATTTCACCCTTTTTTACGGTGCCCAAAAGGGGAGAAGAAAACATTGTAATAAACGGATTCTTCACCTTTCCCACACCAAAATCCTTTTTTTTACGTCACAAACGAAAATATTTTTGCTTTGAAAAATCGGTAGCACACCCATTGTAGGCATCGGATAGTGATTCCTTTTGAGAGCTTTGTTGAGTGGTTTGGGATCGATACAAATTCTTAGTTTTCCTGAGGGTTTTCTGCACTATGACCAAACAAACTATCCAGTCGTGCTCTGATGACGACTTCTATCATGCCTCGCTTTTCTAAATCCTGTAGTTCTCTCTTTCAATGGCTAAGTAGTGCTACAGGAAACTTTTTTGTCGGTAACCTGGAGGTTGTACTGTGTTATCAATTTCCGTTTGTGTTTTCCTTCAAAACATCCATCACCCTAAAATACATCCGCATACTGTGTTTTTAAATCTGTAAATCTAGTTTGCTGTCTGCTTTTGGAAAACCCTTCATACTCTCTTTGACTTCCACAGACATAATGTTATGGAATTGTCCCTTTATTAAGTCCATTGCCTGAACTGCTTTTATACCTAGTAACGGTATGGGGTCACCACCCTGCAGCACTGTAAATTGGGCTCTATAACTCTTTCTGTTGCATGGGTTACTAACCTTCAGTTTGCATGGCCCAAGAGGTTTCAGTATCGTTTTTTTTGTACACATAAGTACCTTATCATTAGGTTCAATGGACACCTGTTCATTTAGTAATCCTCCGGTAGCATTGCAACTTGCCCACAGTCCAACTGAAATCTAATGGGTTTGTCATTTAATAAAGAGTTCAAACATTTGTCTTGTATCTTTAGGTTCTGGCTGTCTACTGTATTGACATTCTCTGTTGCAGACTGTACTGTATCCATGTAATATCTCTGCACTGTCACTGTGATTGTCCTGTTCACACTGTGAATTTCTCTGGCTTTTTAAAGGGCTTAAGTCTGCAGAGAGCTGCAAAATGATTAATCTTACCACAGGTCCTGCAGCTTTGTCCATATGCTGGACACTTCTCTTTGTCTCTCTCATGTCTTCTGCCACAGTATCTGCATTGGACTGTTCTCGCTTGGTGCTCTGCTTTCTTCTCATGGTTTACTGCATGTACTGGCTCCTCAGTGGTGTCTGCCATCATCTTCAGGCTGTCTCTTGTTAGCTCTGCAGCTCTGCTTATTTGCATGCATTTCTCTAGGGTTAACTCCCCCTCTCTCAGCAGTCTCTCTCTTAGCTGTGGCTCTCTGATGCCGCACACTATTCTATCTCTGATAAGAGAATCTCTGATCTCTCCAAAGCCTCATGTTGCTGCCAGTCTTTCAGCTCAGTCACATATGCATCTATATTCTCTCCCATCTCCTGATTTCTGGTGAAAAACTTAAATCTTTCCACTGTCTCATTCTTCTTGGGGTCACAGTGCTTATCAAATGCCGGTACAATGTCTGCCAGACTGTCCGTACCGTCCTGGATCAGGGTCTGAGCAAGTTCTCTGCCTTTTTCTCCAATCAGATAGTAGAAGAGCTTCACCTTACGCTTCTGATCATTGGTGAATACTGTAAGATCCACATACAGAGTAAACTCCTCCTTCCAATGTCTCCAGGTCTGCGATAGATTTGAGGACATGATGTCTAGTCTCTGAGGAGGTTTTAATGCGGTCTCCATAATGCTGTACTGTGGGCACTGTACTTACAGTTGATCTTTGTACCACCAGCTGCCTGGGATTGTCTGTCCACTTGTTCTTTATAGGTTCAGCCCTGCTGCCACCATGTTCTATTTCTTGTTTATGCCTCTGACACGATTGTGGTAACGGGTTACTTTTATTGTGTGCACGTTCTCTCAGCCACATTACATGAATGCTTCCTGTCTCATGCTCTTACCAACGAGTCCCTCCTCTCTATCCTCTGAATACATCCAGGTAGTGAGACCCCTAGAGGCGGCTCAGCATATAACATATTGCTACAACACCTTTACATATAGAACAGAGGATCCACCATTCCTATAGGTGATGTCACAGCTCACCTCCTCCTGCTGTAAAATAACAGATAACATCTCTATGTAAAGACCAGAGGTCCGAATAAGGTCACAAAAAAAGACCGAGGCAGAAATAACAATACTGTCTTTACTAAAATGACAGTTGGAGTGAAATCTAGTACTGAAGATAACAGACTGAAATTCCCTTATTAATTACACTCACTCAGCCAGAGCTGAAATCAATGTACCAATCCCAAAGTTCCCACTATGATTATGTTACACTGAGGTTTAGAATCAATTTACCTGTCTAAAAGGTCAAACCAGGTACTAAGAAAAACAGGTGTAAATCAGATGAGGTGGTATTATGGAACCACCTGGGATGGCACACTGAGTATAAACCTTTCAAAACCCACAACAATACATATAAATATGACAGAATTCTTAAACACTTAATCTGGGGATACCGGGAATACTATTATTACAGTACCGTTAACCTGAGGTGAGTCTCTACTCAGGTATATAATTTGCATCGGCTGCAGCCAGTCCCAAAATCTTCGGCGCCAAAGCAACCACAGGAAAACAAAGTTCAGCATTTTGTCGGCCCACAAGACAGGGACTTACAGTTCTGAAGGATAGTGATAGGATAGGGTCTGGATAGCACTTCAACGGGGCTTTTCAGGATCCCTCTCAATACGGATGGTGCAGGGTACCGTCTCTCCTCCAGCAGTCACTCGCAAATTCTCCTGAGACAAGCCGCCTGAATCTGCACAGGATAAATATTTTCTGCTGCTTTTCAGCTCAGCACAGCAGGGACCCCACAGGCTCCAAAGTCCCACAGCTCTCAAAAATGATCTGTACTCCTTCCACAGCAGAACCACAGATTCACAAGAGGAAGGGGTTAGCACCCTCACAAACATGCTGGCAGTAAACAGTGTTTAGAGTCCAGACTCCTTGCTTCTCATAAGCTGCCTCACACACAGCGTCTCACATTGCAGTCTCTCCTTCTGAAGCATCTCAGCTCAGACATGCAAAAGCAGCAGGGTCCTAATGCTCTCCTGATGTCATTACAGTGCACACTATTACATCTACACATTGCTGATAACACAATATTCACAAATAGATGATGTCACAGCTCACTTTCTCCTCCCATACAATAACTGATAACATCTCTGCATATTTTAGATAACTCAGGATGCACCATTCACAATAGTTGATGCCACAGCTCACCTCCTCCTCCTGTAAAAGGACGGATAACATCTCTATAGAAAGTTGATAACACAGAATTCACAAACAGATGATGTCACAGCTCACCTCTTCCTGTACAATGACTGTTAACATCTCTGTACACTGACATAAAAACAGAATTCACAATTCGCAATAGGTGATATCACAGCTCACCTCTTCCCCCTCCTGTACAATGACCTCTAGCACCTATATACACAGCTGATAACACAAGATATAAAGCTCTGGCAAAAATTTAGAGACCACTTCAAATGTTCAGTTTTTTCTGATTTTTCTCTTTATAGGTATATTTTTGAGTAAAATGAAAAATTATTATTTTAGTCTATAAACTTCTGACATTTTTCTGAATTTCCAAGCAATAAATTTTGCATTTTTTTTTTCTGACAAAGAAAAATGGTCAAAATTAAAAGAAAAAACCCAGTACCTTCAGACCTCAAATAATGCAAAGAAAACAAGTTCATAATCATTTAGAAACAACATAGTAATGTTTTAACTCAGGAGGAGTTCAGAAATCAATATTTTGTGGAATAACCATGTTTTTTTAATCACAACTTTCATGCGTCTTGGCATGCTTTCCCACCAGTCTTTCACACTGCTCTTGGCGCAAAAATTTAAGCAGTTCTTCTTTGTTTGATGGCTTCTGACTATCCATCATCCTCTTGATTACATTCCAGAAGTTTTCAATGGGGTTCAGGTCTGGAGAATGGGCTGCCCATGACAGGGTTTTGATGTGGTGGTCTCTTAATTTTTGCCAGAGCTGTATGTATCACAACAGGTGATGTCACAGCTCACCGCCTCCGCTTCCTGCACAATGATTCGGTAAACAGATAGGTAGTAGTAGTGTAGTCGAGAAGGTGGGAGCTTTTGGTCGGCGCTATCACTCAATTTTTACAACCGATTGTCCAGTGCAAGATGAACTTTTTTTGGGGGTGCAACGTATTTTTGCAGATGGTCCATGATAAAGATTACATTCTTCTTCAAAACGCGTTGTTGTTTTGCCCCTGTCCAATAAAGTTTGTCTTGCATTGGACAATTGATTGTATGCAATGATTGCTCATTGATAACTCCCACCTTCTGAACATCACAACCACCCACTACAGTAATGAGACCCAATATGAATAGTATGAATAGATATGCATGGTTGAACTTCTGAGACATTAATGCATTCAATATCTGCTGATCAGTTCAATCTTTTCCTGATACTTAACTGAAGCCCCACTGTCCTTAGCCCATTAGACACTGGGGCAGGAGTTGGTGATAATGCAGACAGAGCAGTGGGGAGAGGCCCCTGCTGAAGCTGGTTGGCTGTCCACACACAGGACAGTGAGGAGAATGATATAAAACTATAAGGAGTTAATTACCTGCTGATCAGTTTCCATCTTTGTCATATAGCCGGCTGAAGTCTCATCCATTTGCCAAGGCAATGGGGAGATGCTCCTGATGCAGTTAGTTGTCTTAGTCCACACACATTTCAGTAAGATGTAGTATGAGAGACACAGGTGAGCGCCTGAGCTATATGAAGTTAACTACCTGCTGATTAGTTCCATCTTTGGCTTATAATTGACTGAAACCCCACTTCCCCTTAGCTCCCCTGACAGAAGGACAGCCTTTGGCGTTCTTTTGTCCTAAGGCAGAAAGGGCAGAGGGGGGAGGCTCCTGCTGCAGTTAGTTGTTATAGTCCACACAACAGACATTGATGAGTAGGATGGAAAACACGAATGAGCTTCTGAGCTACAGTATAAGGAGTTATTTACGCTGATTAGTTAAATTTTTAGCTGATGACCCACTTCACCTCCTTAGCCAGTGGGGCAGGCTTAGTGATCTTTTATCCTAATGCAGACAGGGCAGAGGGGGGAGGCTCCTGCTGCAGCAAGTTGTCTTACAGCCACACACAGGACAGAAAAAAGGAGGGAGAGGTACATGGCTCATCATGAAACACTGAGAAGATTTCCATATATATTTCTCTGTTTTATTTGTAATATGAGTCAAAATAGGATCAAATAAAGGAGGAGATTAAAGGAGGAAAACCTGGGATATTTTTTTAATTTATAGATCATTTTCTGTGTTTAATGTCTTAAATTTTCTTGAGTTATGTCTTATTCTACACGATCACCCCCTTCCCCACCATCAAGTCAAATAAAAGAATACATTTGCATAGGCAGCATGAAAAAGTCAAGGGAAAAACTTTTATTTTTTTCTGAATGGTTAACCAGGCTCTGATTCAATAGAGATCTGCAGGAGAAAGGACAATAGAAAAGAAATAGCTTATCTCCAAATACAACTACAAATGATACCAAAATAAATTATAAAAGTCTATTTGGATACATTGAGTCGGAATAACAGATGTTAAACCTTTTGTACGAGGCGAAACGCTTCTCGCTTCCTTCTCTATGATTTTCCTTATCTGGAGTGGAGCAATTTTAACGATTTAAGATAAAATCAGATGTTTTATGTATAAAAATCTTAAAGCGGGAACCAATTTATTTTATTTTCTTAACTAAGGATATCCAGCCTTTTCCCCACCTCTCCAAGGAACCCCTACAAATCATGCGAAAGTCTTTAAGTAGGATATTTTATCACACAATATGGATATTAGATCGAATGGTTCCTCCTCCCTACAGATCATTTGAACGGCATCATTAACACCATATTTGTACC
Source organism: Oophaga sylvatica (assembly GCA_033576555.1). Classification (NCBI taxonomy): domain Eukaryota; kingdom Metazoa; phylum Chordata; class Amphibia; order Anura; family Dendrobatidae; genus Oophaga; species Oophaga sylvatica. The sequence goes on from JARQOD010014139.1 coordinate 6,004, forward strand.
CTTGTGGGCACTGTAGAAGAAAGAAATCCCAGCTCCCCAGACCTGCCCATGATCAAATGTGCTGGTCCTCAAATAGACAAGTCTTTGACATTTCCCCAACTTTGGCCATTGCAGGTGAAAGATACTGTCACTTTGTTACCGTGACAGTTTGGAGCCAGAAGACCGCAGAGACTGATTGCTCCTACTCCGGCGCTAAGAAGAAGCAAATCTCCTTAATTTTAAATGTGTTTATTTCTTCTGGAAGAGCAGGGGTTAATAGGCCATGTTGGAAATCCCTGTGCTCACAGCTGTACTCGGTTAGCCACTCCCTTCCCCTTTATAATCTGGACTCTGTTACAAATCCTTGTCAGAGCTAGCATTTGCTGCTGGCTAAAGGGGGAGAGGAGCACATATGATAAAGAAGTTGAGGAGTGGAGTTATTAGTGACTGTTGCTTGGTTTGTATGCGTGGTAATTCCTTATTCTTCTCTGTTTTGGTGTATTCCCATACCTTCAATCCCGGTGCTTTCCCCTCTGTTACATGTGAGTGAATATTTTCTATGCCTGCGGTTTTTCTATTAACCCTTGTCCTGTTGCCTTGTTTGTCGGGTTGGTGTACTATGGTACACAGTAGCGCCCCTTTTTCCCTGTGTGGGGGAGGAGAACAGACGGGGGGCTAACTTAGGAGATAAGGCAAGGGCAGAGACCCTGGCATCTTCGCCATCTGAAGTACCCCAGGGAGCAGGGCGAGCTAGGGCACCCCCTAGTGTTAGGGACAGGGAAGGAACCCCTGGTCCGGGTCACCCACAGCTGTGCCCTGACAGATACTAATAAATGGTGAGCACTTGAGATGATGCACATTCGCTCCTGCTCTGGTCTCAAGTGTGAGACCCCTTCTGTGACATCCATCTACATTTATAGTTTAATGTTTGATAGTGGTGTTTAAGTGGTTTGACAAAGGAAAAATGCTCCCTCTGTGTCGACCCGCCACCACAATTGTGGGTTACCAGGGCAATGGGGTACTCAGAGCCGAGCCCGTAGAAGTCTATGGGATTGTCACAGGTAGCTGTGGCTCGGTCTGTGGCCCTGGCGGTCTGGCGTATGTTGGGGAATATTTACAGGGGATAAATTTTTATACAGTTCGTGACGCCACCTGTAGTCTTCTGGTAATTTGTACCAGCGCTGCTGTAGATCTCGAGGGGATGGTGAGGCAGCTAGATGTCGGGGCCCCTACAGGTGGGACTGGTCCCTCAAAGTCTATGAAGTTAGTGAAGTCGGGTGCAGATAAATAACACAGTCTCACACGGTCAGCGTCTTTCCATACCTTTTACTTGTAAGATGTTCAGGCAGGTCCCAGGGAGGCTGATCCAAGGAGAGTGTATTTTGAGAACAGCAGCTGGGCAAGTTAGGGGCATCCTTTACTTTCAACACGATGAGTACAACCAGCCTGAAGCGTAGTTCCCTCAATAACTCCGCTAATCCATAGCTGTACTGCCCAGTCAGTTTTGTGGTAGGAGCCTTCCTGTGAGAGAGCTGAATTCCTATCTTGTGATCAGGCTCAAAGTCTTCACTCCCCCTGACCCCAGTTACGTACTGACTATTTGGGCTGTTTGCCGCGACCTAAGGTCCGGTAAATCTCTGGTTTTTTACCACTATGCTTGAAGCTAATAGTGATCCTTCGGTCCCCAGTGACCGGTTACAATGTGCAGGACTTCTTCAATCCAAAATCACTTTTCAAATAATCTTTTCCACTGTGCCTTTCGCCTTGTCCTCGCTTGTAGCATAAACACTCACACTTGCAAAAAGTCGTATAGTCACTCCCTTCTTCTCTTCCTTTTTGAGTTAGTTAACAGATTCTCAGTTATCCACTAGGCAGGAGCAACGTCTCTGAACCTTTCACTGTCCTTGAGACAGGTGACTGAAGTATTTCTGCACTAAAACTCTTCTTTCTTTGTCAATGTATTCAAGTGAGGTACAGCTCTGACTAGGCTGAGGTGAACTAGCTCACCTGTACTAGCCTCCACTTCTGAACTGATGAAGAACCAGGCTGGACTGCTTCCTCCCTCCTAGTCCCAGCTAGACTCCACACGTCTGCTCTGTCCAAGACAGGAAACTGACTACTCTAAAATCACTCAACCAATATACACCCTGACCACTCCCTAACAAGTAACTACACTACCCTAAGGGTGTGTCTAGTGTATGTTGAGTGAATGGGTATTGACATTAAACTGCTGTCTCGCCACACACTCTCCAGGGTACTGCGTGTGCCTAACACCAGGGGCTACACATTCCCCCATGGTAAAAGACAGCACTCCCGGGCTGTAAAATACAAAGAGACAGTTTTGTTTATGCATGAAAACATCAAACATGAACATTAATTCGTCCCATCCGGGAGGTGAGGATGTCTTGAACGTTGCAAAACAAAAACATTATATAGAGAAAAATACAAATATTAAATAGCATCAATAAATATACAGTATTCTTGTGAAGGACCCGCACCAAACCTTCAACGTGGGTCCTGGTGGGCCGCAGGACATCCGAATGCAGACCTCACTCAGTGCCACACCACACGGGTTTTTGTATTCAGGGGTATTGTGCGGGTTTTTTATGTAAACCCCAAAGATAAAAGCCCGAAGCGCAACTGTATACAAATAAGTTCTGGCTGGCACAGTCCTCAACCTCAAATCCATTGTAAAACAAAGACACAGATATAAATCACATTATAATAATACTAAATTTCAAACTTTTCTCTGTTTAACCCAGCCGGGCATTTACTGTTAGAAAATATATATATTTTTATATACTTTTATACTCTTCAACTTGTGCAAAAATTTTTAAACATATTTAAAACTTTCTACAACTTTACTTATGGTAGACCCATATGGATCTAAACCTTTTTTCTTTTTTTACTGTTTAATTATCATTTACTTCAAATACACTTTCCCCACCCCGGGGGCTGGAACAATGCGATGGTCCCAGATCCCAGGATAACAGGTCGTGACCTGCTATTTGGGGTTTTGATCGCCACAGTTCTTGTGCGAACCTTAGGGGCGCAATGGGGTACTTTTCCCTCACGAGACACCGATTGCTTTCCCAATCACAGTTAACGATATGGACCTGTCATGGATTGCGATTGAGACTGGGTCGCATGTTGCGATGTGAGGTGGGCTTTCCTTTGCGAAGAACCTGCAGGGGGCGATGCTGGGGCACGGCCCGGATACTGCTTGACTGGAACGGGGACGCTGCGGTGTGGTGACGTTACCTGCGTCGGAACGGGGTCACCGGACGATGGTGACGTTAAGGGCATACCCTCCCTTTCATTCCCCGTGCCGTGTGTACGTGACAATGTCTCCATTAACAAAGTCCCTCCCGGGAGGGGCCTTGCGGTAGGGGGGATTCTACGTCCCGGCGACAACAAAGACCCTGGGTTAGAGGCCCGGTTCACGGATGAAGCCCCAGCCCTTCCGGAGCTGGAACCAGTCACATACCCCTGCCGCCGGCGGTTCCCTCAGGGTCCCTTTCCTCTCCGGACACTCTCCTTGTCCGCATCAGCTCTGCATGTTGCCCGCTGACTTTCCGCTGACTTCCCGCTTTTTTCCCTCCCTGGGGGTTCTGCTTCTCCTCACGCGCGCCACTCATATTCCCAATGGGCGGTATAACGACGTATCCAGGCCGCCATCTCGTCCCAGTCAAAGTCTGGTAAGCGGACCGGACCCCCCGGTGTCCCGTCGGGGGACCGATCATCTGCTGCGGCCTCCGGGCCGGGGGGGCGTTCCGAACTGGCGGGCCCCCTTCCTCAACCTCCTTCCCTCCACCCTTCACCCGTGGGATCAGGATCGGTACTTTGGGGGGCACCCCTCCGGTTCCCTCCTTCCCGCCTTGGGCACAGAATCTTCGGTAACCGAATCGTGGGGGGTCTTGAGGGGAGAATCACCGCGCCCACACCTCCGCTGCCCAAGGTTACGCCGGCGTCTCTCGATCTCTTAAAATCCGGTTGGTACTGGGCCATCTTCTTCGGGCGTGCTTTTTCTTCCTAATTTCTACAACCCCCTGCGCGGTGCAGGACCACGGATGCTCCGGTGCTAGTGGCAGCTTGGCGGGGGGCACGGGGCCTGCCTTCCCCCGTTTCTTGCTCGGCTGCCACGTCCTGCTTCCATATGTTCCAGAAGATTCTTTCTTCTTCCTCCAGAGACATCCGGTCTCTTCCCTGGAGGGGGGTTTGCGTCCCTCCTCCTCGCAGGGAAGGTGAAGAGGAGGCGGACCTCCTTTGTGTAGGGCAGGATCGCATGTTGTAATAGCATTTGAAGGGCAGGCATTTTTTTTTCGCGCCACAGGGGGGTAGACGCCCACAAGGCCCACCTTTTCCCACGCCGAGGGCCAAATGGGACAAAAGGCATTTTTGGCGCCAAATGCAAACATCCTTTTCAAAAAACAATTCCTTACACACAGGGGTCGCAATCTGCGAGTTTCGCATCCGTTCGTACGCCAAATTTTGTTCGACCCCCACCACAATTGTGGGGTTTCCAGGGAAGGGGGGAAAGCCGAGCCCTTTCTTTCAACACGATGATCAACCACCTGAAGGTAGCCCCCCAAATAACTCCATAAATCCATAGCGTACTCCCCTCAGTTTTGGGGTGGGACCCTTCCGTGAGGAGCTGAATTCCCTTCTTCTGTCAGGCCAAAGTCTTCCCCCCCCCTGACCCCAGTTATACTGTTTTTGGGGGCTGTTTGCCGCGCCCAAAGGCCCGGAAAATCCGGGTTTTTTCTTACATATGCTTGAAGTTTAATAGTGACCTTGGGCCCCCAGTGCCCGGTTACAATGTGCGGGGCTTCTTCAACCAAAAGCACTTTTCAAAAAAACTTTTTCCCCTGTGCCTTTCGCCTTGCCTCGCTTGTAAAAACATACACTGCAAAAAAATCGTTAGTCACTCCCTTCTTTCTTCCTTTAGAGTTTGTTAAAAAGATTTCCAGTTTTCCCCTAGGGGAGCACGCTTGAACATTTTCCCGCCCCTTTAACAGTGACGAATATTTTTGCATAACTCTCTTTCTTGTCAAAGTATTTAAGTGAGGTAAGCTCGACTAGGCTGAGGGGAAAAGCTCACCTGTATAGCCCCCACTTTCTGAACTGATGAAAACCAGCTGGGTGCTTCCTCCCTCCTAGTCCCCGTAGACCCCCCCGCGCTCTGTCCGAAACGGGAAACGACCTCAAAAACTCAAACCCAAAATAACCCTGACCATCCCTAACAATAACTACACACCCAAGGGGTGTTATGTATGTTTATGATGGGAAATTGACTTTAAATCTGTCTCGCCCACACCCTCCGGTACTGCGGGTAACACCAGGGGTCACCCTCTGAACCCCATTCCCTCCCTACGATGACCATGGGGCACCAGTGGTATGTGAAATCAGGGCATTTTAGTCCCTCTTAAAAGGGGCTTTTTTTAGATTGGAATTTACAACTATGTAAATAGTAAACGCCCTTGCGATTTATTTTGACGCTCAGTATAAAAGGGTTTCCCTTTGCCTATGGTGCGATGCTATTTATGGCCCAACCCCCGCTGGGACTATCTTTTAGAGGAAACTAACTTTCCTATTTTAAAAAAAACCCCGGGGCTGTATGGTTCC
>JARQOD010014140.1:0-11597 GCA_033576555.1 Oophaga sylvatica
CTACACTGGTGGTATCTCTCCACATTACAGGCTGAGCTGTATTTTATTAGGCCCTACAGGTAACACTACACCTGGTGGTCATCTCTTCCACATTACAGCTGAGCTGTATTTTATATTAGGCCTCTACAGGTAACACTGACACCTGGTGGTCATCTCTCCACATTACAGGCTGAGCTGTATTTATATTAGGCCTACAGGTAACACTGACACCTGGTGTCATCTCTCCACATTTCAGGCTGAGTTCTATTTTATATTAGGCTCACATAACACTGACACCTTGGTCATCTTCCACATTACAGACTGAGCTGTATTTATATTAGGACTCTACAGGTAACACTGACACTGGTTGGTCATCTCTCCACATTACAGGCTGAGCTGTATTGTTATATTAGGCCTTACAGGTAACACTGACACTGGTGGTCATCTCCACATTACAGCTGAGCTGTATTTTATATTAGGCTCTACAGGTAACACTGACACCTGGTGGTCATCTCTCCACATTACAGACTGACTGTATTTATATAGACTCTACAGGTAACACAGACACTGTGGTCATCTCTCCACATACAGGTTGAGCTGTATTTATTAGGCTCCTACAGGTACACGACCTGGTGGTCATTCCCACATTACAGACTGAGCTGTATTTTATATTAGGCCTACAGTAAACTGACACTGGTGTCATCTCTCACATACAGGCTGAGCTGTATTTTATTTAGGCCCTACAGGTAACACTGACACCTGGTGGTCATCTCCCACATTACAGGCTGAGCTGTATTTTATATTAGGCCCTACAGGTAACACTGACACCTGGTGGTATCTCTCCACATTACAGGCTGAGCTGTATTTTATATCAGATCCCTACGTACACTGACACCTGGTGGCATCTCCCACATTACAGCTGAGCTGTATTTTATATTAGGCCCTACAGGTAACACTGAACCTGGTGGCATCTCCCACATTACAGGCTGAGCTGTTTTTAATTGGCCCTACAGTACACTGAACCTGGTGGTCATCTCCCACATTACAGCTGAGCTGTATTGTATTTAAGCCCCTACAGGTAACACTGCACCTGGTGGTCATCTCCCACATTACAGGTGAGCTGTATTTATATTAGCCTCTACAGGTAACACTGACACCTGGTGGTATCTCTCACATTACAGGCGAGCTGTATTTATATTGGCCCTATAGGTAACATGACACTGGTAGTATCTCTCCACATTACAGGCTGAGCTGTATTTTATATTAGGCCTCTACAGGTACACTGACACCTGGGTCATCTCTCCACATTACAGGCTGAGCTGTATTTTATATTAGCCCTACAGTAACACTGACACTGGTGTTATCTCTCCACATTAAGGCTGAGCTGTATTTTATATTAGGCCTCTACAGGTAACACTGACACCTGGTGGTCATCTCTCCACATTACAGGCTGAGCTGTATTTTATATTAGGCCCTCAGTAACACTGACACCTGGTGTCATCTCTCCACATTACAGGCTGAGCTGTATTTCATATTAGGCCCCTATAGGTAACACTGACACCTGGTGGTCATCTCTCACATTACAGGCTGAGCTGTATTTTATATTAGGCCTTACAGGTAACACTGACACCTGGTGGTCATCTCCCACATTACAGTGAGCTGTATTTTATATTAGGCCCTACAGGTAACACTGACACCTGGTGGTCATCTCTCACATTACAGGCTGAGCTGTATTTATATTAGGCCCTAAGTAACACTGACACTGTGGTCATCTCTCACATTACAGGCTGAGCTGTATTTTATATTAGGCCTACAGGTAACACTGACACCTGGTGGTCATCTCCCACATTACAGGTGAGCTGTATTTTTATTAGGCCCTACAGGTAACACTGACACCTGGTGGTATCCTCCAATTAAGTGAGTGTATTTATATTAGGCCCCTAAGGTAACACTGACACTGGTGGTCATCTCTCCACATTCAGGCTGAGCTGATTTTATATTAGCCTACAGGTAACCTGACACTGGTGTCATTCCCACATTACAGGTGAGCTGTATTTTATATTAGCCTAAGGTAACACTGACCTGGTGGTCATCTCTCACATTACAGGCGAGCTGTTTTTTATTAGCTCTACAGGTAACACTGACACCTGGTGTCATCTCTCCACATTACAGGTGGCTGTATTTATATTAGCCCTACAGGTAACACTGACCTGGTGGTCATCTCCCAATTACAGGCTGAGCTGTATTTTATATTAGCCTCTACAGGTAACACTGACACTGGTGGTATCCCCACATTACAGGTGAGCTGTATTTTATTGGCCTCTCAGGTAACATGACACTGGTGGTCATCTTCCACATTACAGGCTGAGCTGTATTTTATATTAGCTACAGGTAACACTGACACCTGGTGGTCACCCACATTACAGGTAGCTGTATTTTATATTGGCCTACAGGTAACACTGACCCTGTGGTCATTTCACATTACAGGCTGAGCTGTATTTATTTAGGCCTACAGGTAACACTGAATGGTGGTCTTCTCACTTACAGGCTGGCTTATTTTATATTAGCCCCTACAGGTACATGACACCTGGTGGTCATCTCTCCACATTACAGGCTGACTGTATTTTATATTAGCCTTAAGGTAACACTGACACTGGTGGTCATCTCTCACATTACAGGCTGAGCTGTATTTTATATAGCCCCTACAGGTAACACTGACACCTGGTGGTCATCTCTCCACATTCAGGCTGAGCTGTATTTATATTAGGCCCTACAGGTAACACTGACACTGGTGGTCATCTCTCCACATTACAGGCTGAGCTGTATTTTATATTAGGCCCTACAGGTAACACTGAACCTGGTGGTCATCTCTCCACATTACAGGCTGGCTGTATTTTATATTAGGCCTACAGGTAACACTGACACCTGGTGGTCATCTCTCCACATTACAGGCTGAGCTGTATTTATATTAGGCCTCTAAGGTAACACTGACACTGGTGGTCATCTCTCCACATTACAGGCTGAGCTGTATTTATATTAGGCCTCTACAGGTAACACTGACACTGGTGGTCATCTCTCCACATTACAGGCTGAGTGTATTTTATATTAGGCCTCTACAGTAACACTGACACCTGGTGGTCATCTCCACATTACAGGCTGAGCTGTATTTTATATTAGGCCCTACAGTAACACTGACACCTGGTGGTCATCTCTCCCATTACAGGCTGAGCTGTATTTTATATTAGGCCCTACAGGTAACACTGACACTGGTGGTCATCTCTCACATTACAGCTGAGCTGTATTTTATATTAGGCCTCTACAGTAACACTGACACCTGGTGGTCATCTCTCCACTTACAGGCTGAGCTGTATTTATATTAGGCCTACAGGTAACACTGACACCTGGTGGTCATCTCTCCACATTACAGGCTGAGCTGTATTTATATTAGCCTCTACAGGTAACACTGACACCTGGTGGTCATCTCCCACATTACAGGCTGAGCTGTATTTTATATTAGCCTACAGGTAACACTGACACCTGGTGGTCATCTCTCCACATTACAGGCTGAGCTGTATTTTATATTAGCCTCTACAGGTAACACTGACACCTGGTGGTCATCTCTCCACATTACAGCTGAGCTGTATTTTATATTAGGCCCTACAGTAACACTGACACCTGGTGTCATCTCTCCACATTACAGGCTGAGCTGTATTTTATATTAGGCCTCTACAGTAACACTGACACTGGTGGCATCTCCCACATTACAGGCTGAGCTGTATTTTATATTAGGCCTACAGGTAACACTGACACCTGTGGTCATCTCCCACATTACAGTGACTGTATTTTATATTAGCCCTACAGTAACACTGACACCTGGTGGTCATCTCTCCACATTACAGCTGAGCTGTATTTATATTAGGCCCTACAGGTAACACTGACACCTGGTGTCATCTCCCACATTACAGGCTGAGCTGTATTTTATATAGGCCCCTACAGGTAACACTGACACCTGTGGTCATCTCCTCCACATTACAGGCTGAGCTGTATTTTATATTAGGCCCTACAGGTAACACTGACACCTGGTGTCATCTCTCCACATTACAGGCTGAGCTGTATTTATATTAGGCCCTACAGGTAACACTGACACCTGGTGGTCATCTCTCCACATTACAGGCTGAGCTGTATTTATATTAGGCCCTACAGGTAACACTGACACCTGGTGGTCATCTCCCACATTACAGGCTGAGCTGTATTTTATATTAGGCCCCTACAGTAACACTGACACCTGGTGGTCATCTCTCCACATTACAGGCTGAGCTGTATTTTATATAGGCCCCTACAGGTAACACTGACACCTGGTGGTCATCTCTCCACATTACAGGCTGAGCTGTATTTTATATTAGCCCTACAGGTAACACTGACACCTGGTGGTCATCTCTCCACATTACAGGCTGAGCTGTATTTTATATTAGGCCCTACAGGTAACACTGACACCTGGTGGTCATCTCTCCCACATTACAGGCTGAGCTGTATTTTATATTAGGCCCTCAAGTAACACTGACACCTGGGGTCATCTCTCCACATTACAGGCGAGCTGTATTTTATATTAGGCCCCTACAGGTAACACTGACACCTGGTGGTCATCTCCCACATTACAGGCTGAGCTGTATTTTATATTAGGCCTCTACAGGTAACACTGACACCTGGTGGTCATCTCTCCACATTACAGGCTGAGCTGTATTTTATATTAGGCCCTACAGGTAACACTGACACCTGGTGGTCATCTCTCCACATTACAGGCTGAGCTGTATTTTATATTAGGCCCTACAGGTAACACTGACACCTGGTGGTCATCTCTCCACATTACAGGCTGAGCTGTATTTATATTAGGCCCTACAGGTAACACTGACACCTGGTGGTCATCTCTCCACATTACAGGCTGAGCTGTATTTTATATTAGGCCCTACAGGTAACACTGACACCTGGTGGTCATCTCTCCACATTACAGCTGAGCTGTATTTTATATTAGCCCTACAGTAACACTGACACTGGTGGTCATCTCTCCACATTACAGGCTGAGCTGTATTTTATATTAGCCCTACAGTAACACTGACACCTGTGGTCATCTCTCCACATTACAGGCTGAGCTGTATTTTATATTAGCCTCTACAGGTAACACTGACACTGGTGGTCATCTCTCCACATTACAGGCTGAGCTGTATTTTATATTAGGCCCCTACAGTAACACTGACACCTGGTGGTCATCTCTCCACATTACAGCTGAGCTGTATTTTATATTAGCCCCTACAGGTAACACTGACACCTGGTGGTCATCTCTCCACATTACAGGCTGAGCTGTATTTTATATTAGGCCCTACAGGTAACACTGACACCTGGTGGTCATCTCTCCACATTACAGGCTGAGCTGTATTTTATATTAGCCCCTACAGGTAACACTGACACCTGGTGGTCATCTCTCCACATTACAGGCTGAGCTGTATTTATATTAGGCCCCTACAGGTAACACTGACACCTGGTGGTCATCTCTCCACATTACAGGCTGAGCTGTATTTTATATTAGGCCTCTACAGGTAACACTGACACCTGGTGGTCATCTCTCCACATTACAGGCTGAGCTGTATTTTATATTAGACCCCTACAGGTAACACTGACAACTGGTGGTCATCTCTCCACATTACAGGCTGAGCTGTATCTTATATTAGGCCTCTACAGGTAACACTGACAACTGGTGGTCATCTCTCTACATTACAGGCTGAGCTGTATTTTATATTAGGACTCTACAGGTAACACTGACACCTGGTGGTCATCTCTCCACATTACAGGCTGAGCTGTATCTTATATTAGGCCTCTACAGGTAACACTGACAACTGGTGGTCATCTCTCCACATTACAGGCTGAGCTGTATCTTATATTAGGCCTCTACAGGTAACACTGACAACTGGTGGTCATCTCTCCACATTACAGGCTGAGCTGTATTTTATATTAGGCCTCTACATTTAACACTGACACCTGGTGGTCATCTCTCCACATTACAGGCTGAGTTGTATTTTATATTAGGCCTCTACATTTAACACTGACACCTGGTGGTCATCTCCCCACATTACAGGCTGAGCTGTATTTTATATTAGGCCTCTACAGGTAACACTGACACCTGGTGGTCATCTCTCCACATTACAGGCTGAGCTGTATTTTATATCAGGCCTCTACTTTTAACACTGACACCTGGTGGTCATCTCTCCACATTACTGGCTGAGCTGTATTTTGTATTAGGCCACTACAGGTAACACTGACACCTGGTGGTCATCTCTCTACATTACAGGCTGAGCTGTATTTTATATTAGTCCTATACAGGTAACACTGACACCTGGTGGTCATCTCTGCACATTACAGGCTGAGCTGTTTTTTATATTAGATCCCAACAGGTAACACTGACACCTGGTGGTCATCTCTCCACATTACAGGCTGAGCTGTATTTTATATTAGGCCCCTACAGTCTACTCACCTTCACCATTGACCATGTGATTTACTTTACTGTCTCCTATTCCTGCAAAGCGCTGTTCCTTTGTGCCGTGTGACATGATTGTCCACCTTAGTGCGTTCCAGAATTCAGGTGCTGCCCAGGAGAAGCCTTGGAGGGATGAGGTTTGGTTGTGGTGTCATGTGACAGTGGTGGTGGACTAGTCCTCAGCCGTGGACTCGATGGTGCAGCAGGTGTCGCCGGTCTCCACTTGTGTTGTTGAGTCTGCGCTGACCTTTTCCGTCACTGATATTGAGACCAGTGTCTCTTTAAGTGACCGAATTCCCATCCGAGACGTGTGGAGGAGATGCAGGACGCCAGCAGTGACAGGGATGGTGGTATACAGTGGGCGAGAAGGGGTTACGTGTGCGGCAGGTGCAGTGGATATATATATCCCCTGTTAAGGTCACGACTCGGTCTTCCCTCTCTCGGCTCATTCCTGAGACCGCCTAAAGGACAGGGGTAACAGGAGCCCGGGCTGACCCCCGACAAGGTCACGTAGGGGACACCAGATCTCCAGTGTCTGCTCCCCGAGTCCCTGCTCCTGCCCTACAGTCTGATCTCAGGGGTCTCCGACATCAATGTATAAGAAGAAGTGAGACATACGGCACTAGAAATTACAGAGAACGAGACCCTGAGTCACATCACTCCCCTCCCCCACTGCTTCTAAAACTGCCCCATGATAACTTACCCCGATAAACACGATCAGACAGGGGTGTTAAGGGCCCACCAGTAACCAGCTCCAGCGCCCACCAGTAACCAGCTTCAGGGCCCACCAGTAACCAGCTCCAGCACCCACCAGTAACCAGCTCCAGCGCCCACCAGTAACCAGCTCCAGCGCCCAACAGTAACCAGCTCCAGGGCCCACCAGTAACCAGCTCCAGGGCCCACCAGTAACCAGCTCCAGCGCTCACCAGTAACCAGCTCCAGCGCCCACCAGTAATCAGCTCCAGGGACCACCAGTAACCAGCTCCAGGGCCCACCAGTAACCAGCTCCAGGGCCCACCAGTAACCAGCTCCATGATCCACCAGTAACCTCCTCCAGCGCCACCAGTAACCAGCTCCAGCACCCTCCAGTAACCAGCTCCAGGGCCTACCAGTAACCCGCTCCAGGACCCCACCAGTAAACAGCTTCAGGACCCACCTGTAACCCGCTCCAGCACCATCCAGTAACCAGCTCCAGGGCCCCACCAGTAACCAGCTCCAGCACACTCCAGTAACCAGCTCAGGGCCCACCAGTAACCAGCTCCAGCGCCCACCAGTAACCAGCTCCAGGCCCACCAGTAACCAGCTCCAGCACCCTCCAGCAACCCGCTCCAGGGCCCACCAGTAACCAGCTCCAGGGCCCACCAGTAACCAGCTCCAGGGCCCACCAGTAACCAGCTCCAGCACCCTCCAGTAACCAGCTCCACGGCCCACCAGTACAGCGCCCACCAGTAACCAGCTCCAGCACCCTCCAGTTAAACAGCTCCTTGGCCCACCAGTAACTCCCCAGTGCCACCAGTAACCAGTCCAGTGCCCCAGTAACCAGCTCCATGGTCCCCCCAGTAACCGCTCCATGGCCACCAGTAACCACTCCAGCGACCACCAGTAACCACTCAGGACCCACCTGTAACCAGCTCCAGGCCCCCACCAGTAACCCGCTCAGGACCCACCTATAACCAGCTCCAGTGCCCTCCAGTTTAAACCCGCTCCAGGGCCCACCAGTAACCAGTCCTGGGCCCACCAATAACCCGCTCCAGGGTCCCAACAGTAACCAGCTCCAGCGCCCACTAGTAACCACTCCAGCACCTCCAGTAAACAGCTCCTGGGCCCACCAGTAACCTCCCAGTGCCCACCAGTAACCAGCTCCAGTGCCCACCCGAAAACCCGCTCCAGGGCCCACCCGTAACAGCTCCCTGGTCCACCCTAACCAGCTCCAGGGCCCACCGTAACCCGCTCCAGTGCCCACCAGTAACCAGCTCCATGGTCCACCAGTAACCAGCTCCAAGCGCCCACCAGTAACCAGCTTTCCCGACCCACCTGTAACCAGCCAGTGCCCTCCAGTAACCACTCCAGGGCCCACCAGTAACAGCTCCAGGGCCACCAATAACCAGCTCCAGGACCCACCAGTAACCCGCTCCAGCGCCCACAGTAACCCGCTCAGCACCCCCAGTAAACAGCTCAGGGCCCACCAGTAACCTCCTCCAGTGCCCACCAATAACCAGCTCCAGTGCCCACCAGTAACCAGCTCCTGGGCCCACCAGTAACCTCCTCCAGTGCCCACCAGTAACCAGCTCCAGTGCCCACCAGTAACCAGCTCCAGGGCCCACCAGTAACCAGCTCCATGGTCCACCAGTAACCAGCTCCAGGACCCACCTGTAACCAACTCCAGGACCCACCAGTAACCTCCTCCAGTGCCCACCAGTAACCGGCTCCAGGGCGCACCAGTAACCAGCTCCATGGTCCACCAGTAACCTCCTCCAGCGCCCACCAGCAACCAGCTCCAGGACCCACCAGTAACCTCCTCCATGCCCTCCAGTAACCACTCCAGGACCCACAAGTAACCAGCTCCATGGTCCACCAGTAACCTCCTCCACGCCCACCAGTAACCAGCTCCAGGCCTACATAACCGCTCCAGCACTCTCCAGTAACCAGCTCCAGAGCCTACCAGTAACCCGCTCAAGCACCCTCCAGTAACCAGCTCCAGGGCCTACCAGTAACCCCGCTTCAGCAACCTCCAGTAACCAGCTCCAGGCCCACCAGTAACCAGCTCCAGGGCCCACCAGTTACCAGCTCTAGGGCCCCACCAGTAACCAGCTCCAGCTCCCATTATTAACCCGCTCCAGGTCCACCAGTAACCAGCTCCAGCGCCCACCAGTAACCAGCTCCAGCACCCAACCAGTAACCAGCTCCAGCGCCCATTATTAACCCGCTCCCAGGGCCCACCAGTAACCAGTTCCAGCGCCCATATTAACCCCGCTCCAGGGCCCACCAGTAACCAGCTCCAGGGCCCACCAGTAACCAGCTCCAGCGCCCACCAGTAACCAACTCCAGGGCCCACCCGTAACCAGCTCCAGCACCCTCCAGTAACCAGCTCCAGTGCCCACCAGTAACCAGCTCCAGCGCCCACCAGTAACCAGCTCCACTGCCCCGCCAGTAACCAGCTCCAGGGCCCACCAGTAACCAGCTCCAGGACCCACCAGTAACCAGCTCCAGGGCCCACCAGTAACCAGCTCCAGGGCCCACCAGTAACCAGCTCCACGGCCCACCAGTAACCAGCTCCCAGGCCCCACCAGTACCAGCTTCAGGGCCCCACCAGTAACCAGCTCCAGCGCCCATTTTTAAAACCCCTCCAGGGCCCACCAGTAACCACTCCAGGCCCCGCCAGTAACCAGCTCCAGGGCCCACCAGTAACCAGCTCCAGGGCCCCACCAGTAACCACTCCAGGGCCCCACCAGTAACCAGCTCCAGTGCCCATTATTAACCCGCTCCAGGCCCACCAGTAACCACTCCAGCGCCCACCAGTAACCACTCCAGGGCCCCACCAGTAACCAGCTCCAGGGGCCCCCCAGTAACCAGCTCCAGGGCCCCACCAGTAACCAGCTCCAGGGCCCACCAGTAACCAGCTCCAGGGCCCACCAGTAACCAGCTCCAGGGCCCCACCAGTAACCAGCTCCAGCCCCATTATTAACCCGCTCCCAGGGCCCACCAGTAAACCAGCTCCACGGCCCACCAGTAACCAGCTCCAGGGCCCCACCAGTAACCAGCTCCAGGGCCCACCAGAACCACCAGGGCCCCCACCAGTAACCATCTCCAGGGCCCATTATTAACCAGCTCCAGGGCCCCACCGTAACCAGCTCCAGGGCCCCGCCAGTAACCAGCTCCCAGGGCCCACCAGTAACCAGCTCCAGGGCCCACCAGTAACCAGCTCCAGGGCCCCACCAGTAACCACTCCAGCGCCCATTATTAACCCGCTCCAGGGCCCACCAGTAACCAGCTCCAGCGCCCACAGTAACCAGCTCCAGCGCCCACCAGTAACCAGCTCCAGGCCCCACCATTAACCAACTCCAGGGCCCACCCGTAACCAGCTCCAGCACCCCCAGAACCAGCCCAGTGCCCACCAGAACCAGCTCCAGCACCCACCAGTAACCAGCTCCAGTGCCCACCAGTAACCAGCTCCAGCACCCACCGTAACCAGCTCCAGGACCCTCCAGTAACCACTCCAGCACCCACCATAACCGCTCCAGTGCCCACCAGTAACCAGCTCCAGCACCACCCTAACCAGCTCCAGGACCCCTCCGTAACCACTCCAGGGCCCACCAGAAACCACTCCAGGGCCCACCAGTAACCAGCTCCAGGGCCCACCAGTAACCAGCTACAGCGCCCAACTGTAACCTGCTCCAGCCCCCAGTAACCAGCTACAGCGCCCAACTGTAACCTGCTCCAGAGCCCTCCAGTAACCAGCTCCAGGGCCCATTAGTAACCAGCTCCAGGGCCCCCATTAAACCAGCTCCAGCCCCACCAGTACCAGCTTCACGGCCCCTCCAGTAACCAGCTCCAGGGCCCACCAGTAACCAAACTCCAGGGCCCACCAGTAACCAACTCCAGGGCCCACCTAACCCGCTCCAGCACCCACCAGTAACCAGCTCCACGGCCCCCATAACCAGCTCCAGGGCCCACCAGTAACCAGCTCCAGGGCCCACCAGTACCAACTCCAGGGTCCACCAGTAACCAGCTCCAGGCCCACCAGTAACCAGCTCCAGCACCCACCAGTAACCAGCTCTACCGGCCCCACCAGTAACCAGCTCCAGGACCCACCTTTTAGCTACAGGTAACTGGATCCTGAATCAATTCATATAAAACAGAAAAAGGCGCGGACTATTGCATCGGATGTGGTGAAATGAACATCGTGATCCTTAGTGTGCTAACACCGCCGGGAGAACCAAACCGCTAACAACGATGAATCCAACCCGGCGGAGGGCGACCAAAAACTCTCAGCTGCAGTGGTACAAAACGCGCCAAACCGCTACAGCTGATTGGTTGCCAGTCTTGGGGGGGATTCAAATCCCGGCGGACCCCATTGGCTGAGCTGCCCCCC
>JARQOD010014141.1:0-11596 GCA_033576555.1 Oophaga sylvatica
GATCTAGGATGTGTTATTTGAGTGTTCCCTTTATTTTTTTGAGCAGTGTATATATGTATTGTGTGTGTGTGTGTGTATGTGTGTAATATATATCTATATATCTAAAGATATATAGATATATATATATATCTATATATATCTATGCACTTTGCTTTCTTTTTAATTATGTTCTTTATCTCTATCCTCCTGTGTTCCCTTGCCATCCACATTCACTGCCCCATCCCCCTCCATCACGACTCATATACATCAGCCCCTCCATACTTCCCTCTCCCATGTACAGTTCCCATGCACTCCTCACCTTCCTGAGAAACCTCAGCCCATCTTGCCCAAACATATCACAGAAAAAACCTACTTACAACTCCAACAAGTACCTGCTCTTTATCTTCCTACTCCTACTGATTTCAGGGGACATCTCCCCCAACCCTGGTCCATCCCCCAACCTCAATCCCTACCCTACCTCATGTCTAAACCATAATAATCTTGTTAATATTACTTGCACTCCCTCATCTCCTTCTTTCAATTGTGCCCTCTGGAATCCACGGTCTGCATGCAACAAAGAACAAACTTATCTTTCCTGCACAACTACTTTCTGAACAACTCTCTTCATCTGTTGGCCCTCACTGAAACCTGGATTCAGGATTCTGACACGGTCTCCCCTGCTGCCATTTCCTATGGTGGCTTACAGTTCTCCCATTCCCCGAGACCCACAAACAGACATGGTGGTGGAGTTGGCATACTCCTGTCCCCACAATGCACTTTCCAGGTCATCCCCCCCCAATTCCATCACTCTCATTCCCTTCTTTTGAGGTCCACACCATCAGGCTCTTCCATCCCCTCTCCCTCAGAGTAGCGGTCATATATCGGCCCCCAGGCTCGCCCACCCAGTTCCTTGACCACTTCTCAGCCTGGCTGCCGCACTTCATGTCCTCAGAACTACCAACCCTTATCCTTGGAGACTTCAACATCCCCATTAACAGTCCTACTTCCACATCTGCATCTCAGCTTCTATCACTAACCACTTCTCTAGGCCTCTCACAGCTTTCAACCTCTGAGACACACAAGGATGGCAACACCCTTGACCTGGTCTTTGTCCGCCTCTGTTCAATCTCCCACCTAAATAACTCACCGCTTCCACTCTCTGATCACAACATTCTCTCCTTCACGCTCACAAATCCTCCACCACCCCAGCGAACTCCTACCTACCACACATTCAGAAATCTACAAGCTATTAACAACCCTCAGACACTCTCAGACTCCCTACACTCTTCGCTGTCCCCAATCTCCTCTTTTTCTTGTCCTGATCTGGCTGTTCATCACTACAATGACACTCTCAGAAGCACCCTTGACCAAGTAGCACCGCTCACCCTCAGAACTTCCAAACACACAGTAAAACAGCCCTGGCTCACATCGCAAACTCACCTTCTCCAGCGATGCTCTAGGAGTGCTGAACGCCTATGGAGAAAAACCCGCACACCAGAAGACTTCATCCACTTTAAATTCATGTTAAGAACTTATAATGCAGCCCTTCACCTCGCCAAACAGACCTACTTCACCACCCTGATCTCCTCACTAGCCAACAACCCCAAGAAACTTTTTGACACTTTTCACTCCCTCCTCAGGCCAAAAGCACAAGCCCCTATCACTGACATTTGTGCTAACGACCTGGCCTCCCACTTCATAGAAAAAATAGATACTATCCGTCAGGAAATCTGCTCTCAACCACCAAGTGCTGTGACTCCCATCCCTCCCTGCATTTCCCCTGGCTCAATTTCCACATTTGATCCCATCACAGAAGAAGAAGTCTCCAGACTCCTCTCTTCCTCTCGTCCGACTACATGCACTACCGACCCCATTCCCTCACATCTCCTCCAGTCTCTTTCTCCAGTTGTCACAACTCACCTAACTACAATCTTTAATCTCTCACTCTCCTCTGGCATTTTCCCATCCTCCTTCAAACACTCCATCATTACTCCACTACTAAAGAAACCCGCTCTCGACCCTTCCTGCACAAACAACTACAGACCGGTCTCCAATCTCCCCTTCATCTCTAAACTTTTGGAGCGCCTAGTCTACTCCCGCCTCACCCGTTACCTCTCCACTCACTCCCTCCTAGACCCTTCACAGTCCGGCTTCCGACCCCTACATTCGACTGAAACTGCACTCATCAAAGTGACCAATGACCTTCTGACAGCAAAACGTAACGGCGACCACTCTCTGCTCATTCTACTCGACCTTTCTGCAGCTTTCGACACTGTTGACCACTGTCTCCTACTGTCTACAGTCATGGACAAAAGTTTTGAGAATGACATAAATATAAATTTTTACAAAGTCTACTGCTTCACTTTTTCTAATGGCAATTTGCATATACTCCAGAATGTTATAAAGAGTGATCAGCTTAACAGCAATTACTTGCAAAGTCAATATTTGGCTAGAAAATGAACTTTATCCCCCAAAACACATTTTAACATCATTGCAGCCCTGCCTTAAAAGGAACAGCTAACCTCTTTTCAGTGATTGCTCCATTAACACAGGTGTGGGTGTTGATGAGGACATGGCTGGAGATCAATCTGTCATGATTAAGTAAGAATGACACCACTGGACACTTTAAAAGGAGGCTGGTGCTTGGCATCATTGTTTCTCTTCTGTTAACCATGGTTATCTCTAAAGAAACATGTGCAGTCATCATTGCAATGCACAAAAATGGCCTAACAGGGAAGAGTATCGCAGCTAGAAAGATTGCACCTCAGTCAACAATCTATCGCATCATCAAGAACTTCAAGGAGAGAGGTTCCATTGTTGCCAAAAAAGGCTCCAGGGTGCCCAAGAAAGACCAGAAAGCGCCAGAACCGTCTCTTAAAAGTGTTTCAGCTGCGGGATCAGGCTACCAGCAGTGCAGAGCTTGCTCAGGAATGGCAGCAGGCAGGTGTGAGTGCATCTGCATGCACTGTGAGGCGGAGACTCTTGGAGCAAGGCCTGGTATCAAGGAGAGCAGCAAAGAAGCCACTTCTCTCCAGAAAAAACATCATGGACAGACTGATATTCTGCAAAAGGTACAGGCAGTGGACTGCTGAGGACTGGGGTAAAGTTATTTTCTCTGATGAATCCCCTTTTCGATTGTTTGGGACATCAGGAAAACGCCTCATTCGGAGAAGACAAGGTGAGCGCTACCACCAGTCTTGTCTCATGCCAACTGTTAAGCATCCTGAAACCATTCATGTGTGGGGTTGCTTCTCAGCCAAGGGAATCGGCTCTCACAGTCTTGCCTAAAAACACAGCCATGAATAAAGAATGGTACCAGAATTTCCTCCAAGAGCAACTTCTCCCAACCCTCCAAGAGCAGTTTGGCGATCAACAATGCCTTTTCCAGCATGATGGAGCACCTTGCCATAAAGCAAAGGTGATAACTAAATAGCTCAGGGAACAAAACATAGAGATTTTGGGTCCATGTCCTGGAAACTCCCCAGATCTTAATCCCATTGAGAACTTGTGGTCAATCATCAAGAGACGGGTGGACAAACAAAAACCTAAAAATTCTGACAAAATGAAAGCATTGATTGTGCAAGAATGGACTGCTATCAGTCAGGATTTGGTAAAGAAGTTGATTGAGAGCATGCCAGGGAGAATTGCAGAGGTCCTGAAGAAGAAGGGTCCACACTGCAAATATTGACTTGCTGCATTAACTCATTCTAACTGTCAATATAAGCTTTTGTTACTCATATGTTTGCAATTATTATATTTCTGTCTGTGCTAAAAACATCTTTCAAACACACATAAAAACCAGAGGGCAGCAGATCATGTGAAAATATAATATTTGTGTCATTCTCAAAACTTTTGGCCCTGACTGTAGGCTCCAGTCACTAGGTATTAAGGACACTGTTCTCTCCTGGTTCTCCTCCTATCTTTCTGACCGCTCCTTCAGTGTTTCGTTCTCTGGCTTCACTTCATCTCCTCTTCCTCTCACTGTCGGTGTACCCCAGGGCTCAGTCCTTGGCCCCCTTCTCTTCTCTCTCTACACCGCCCCAATTGGACAGACCATCAGCAGATTTGGCTTTCAGTACCATCTTTATGCTGGTGACACACAATTATACACGTCATCCCCCGACCTTACCCCCGCTGTACTACAGAACGCCACCGACTGTCTGTCCGCAGTCTCCAACATCATGTCTGCTCTCTATCTGAAACTTAACCTCTCCAAAACTGAACTTCTTCTGCTCCCGCCGTCTACTAACCTCCCTAAATCTGACATTTCCCTCTCAGTGGGCGGCACCATAATAACACCCCGGCAGCAGGCTCGCTGTCTGGGTGTTATGTTTGACACCAATCTCTCCTTCACCTCCCATATACAATCTCTTGCCCGCTCTTGCCGCCTACACCTAAAGAACATCTCTAGAATCTGCCCTTTTCTCACCATGGAAACAACAAAAACCCTCACTGTAGCATTGATCCACTCCCGCCTGGACTACTGCAACGCTCTATTACTTGGCTCTCCCATTACTCGACTATCCCCTCTCCAGTCCATCCTTAATGCAGCAGCCAGGGTCATCCATCTGGCTAATCGGTACTCGGACGCGTCCGCTCTTCGCCAGTCCTTACACTGGCTGCCCATTCATTATAGGATCCAATTCAAAGTACTTGTTCTCACCCACAAAGCTCTCCACACTGCAGCACCCCCCTACATCTCCTCCCTCATTTCTATCTATCGGCCTAACCGACTGCTGCGCTCTGCAAACGACTTTCGACTAACCTCTGCACTAATCCGTACCTCCCACTCCCGACTCCAAGACTTCTCCCGCGCTGCGCCAATCCTCTGGAATGCTCTACCCCAAGAAATTAGGACTATCCACAATTTGCATGGTTTCAGGCGCTCCTTCAAAACACATCTGTTCAGAGCGGCCTATCACATTCACTATTCAAAGTCATTCTCTGTGTAAGTGTGTGTGTGTGTAGCCCATTCACTATCTCCATCCATCCCTCACTCCCTCAAGATGGCTGGACCATCATTGTAAATGCACCATTGTATATACACACCTGTACTTTGTATCTCCCCCACCTCATTGTAGATTGTAAGCTCTCACGAGCAGGGCCGTCTTATTTTGCTTTAATTACTGTATTGTTAACGTTGTTACTTATGACTTGTGTTCTGAAACTGTTAATCTGTAAAGCGCTGCGGAATATGATGGCGCTATATAAATAAAGATTATTATTATTATATTATTATAGATATATAGATCTATAGCTATAGATATAGATCTATAGCTATAGATATAGATCTATAGCTATAGATATAGATCTATAGCTATAGATTATATCTATAGATATAGAAATCTATATATATATTAATATAATATATATATAGTATTATATTCTATATGTGTGTATATATATATAATATATATATATATATATATATATATAATATATATATATATATATATATATATATATATATATATATATATATATATATATAATAATTAGTACAGACCAAAAGTTTGGACACACCTTCTCATTCAAAGATTTTTCTGTAGTATCATGACTATGAAAATTGTACATTCACACTGAAGGCATCAAAACTATGAATTAACACATGTGGAATTATATACTTAACAAAAAAGTGTGAAATAACTAAAAATATGTCTTATATTCTAGGTTCTTCAAAGTAGCCACCTTTTGCTTTGATTACTGTTTTGCACACTCTTGGCATTCTCTTGATGAGCTTCAAGAGGTAGTCACAGGAAATGGTCTTCCAACAATCTTGAAGGAGTTCCCAGAGATGCTTAGCACTTGTTGGCCCTTTTGCCTTCACTCTGCGGTCCAGCTCACCCCAAACCATCTCGATTGGGTTCAGGTCTGGTGACTGTGGAGGCCAGGTCATCTGGCGTAGCACCCCAACACTCTCCTTCTTGGTCAAATAGCCCTTATGCAGCCTGAAGGTGTGTTTGGGGTCATTGTCCTGTTGAAAAATAAATGATGGTCCAACTAAACACAAACCGGATGGAAAAGCATTACCGCTGCAAGATGCTGTGGTAGCCATGCTGGTTCAGTATGCCTTCAATTTTGAATAAATCCCCAACAGTGTCACCAGCAAATACCCCCACACCATCACACCTCCTCCTCCATGCTTCACGATGGGAACCAGGCATGTAGAGTCCATCCGTTCACCTTTTCTGCGTCGCACAAAGACACGGTGGTTGAACCAAAGATCTCAAATTTGGACTCATCAGACCAAAGCACAGATTTTCACTGGTCTAATATCCATTCCTTGTGTTCTTTAGCCCAAACAAGTCTCTTCTGCTTGTTGCCTGTCCTTAGCAGTGGTTTCCTAGCAGCTATTTTACCATGAAGGCCTGCTGCACAAAGTCTCCTCTTAACTGTTGTAGAGGGGGCGTGGCCTAGACTGCAAATGGAGTAGAACGTGCAGTCGGAGAGCTCCTGAGAATCCTCTTAAAAATCAACTCACACCCACTCTATTGAGCGTGTTTTGGACTTATTATCATTGAGTTCCAACAAACTAGCCATACAGATTAATATCAGGTCATTATAATATGCAAATTGCCTCTTCAAACAAAGAGGACTTGTACTCCATAGCGCCACCTATTGGAAGTAGCGATCCTACAAGTCACAATCAACCCTTTAACGAGTCTTGTAATATGACTTAGGATAAAAGCCAAATCAGAATCTCCATTTGCAGACACGGTGTTTCGGACTATTGGTCCTCGTCAGTGCAAAGTAGAAGAGATCTGATTTGGCTAGATGAGAGGCTCTGGACTAAGGTCTAGGGGGTAAGGTTTCTCCTTGTGGAGAGTGACATACCAGCTCTGGCGTGTCGAGGTAAGGAGGCTTATTCGCCGTGCTGGTGGCAGCTAAAAGGAAGGGGTGTAAAGTGTTAGCCTATTGGGTGGCGTTGGCAGTGACGGAGCGGGTTTTATAAGTGTACTGCCTGGCTGCGGCCCGGAGTAATTATAATTCCCTCACTGCAGCGTGCCCAATAGCCAGCACACATCCAAGCGGCCTGTCTGGCGACTAATTATCCTAGGTGCAGTTCCCTGACTGACCTGAGGGTAAGAGGGCGCCAGAGAGCTGCAAGTTCCTAAGTGGAAGTGGGATAATTATAAATCCCTGCAGATTATTGGGTCGGACGGCAGCAGCCGTCGTGTGTGTGCCGCGTTTTCGTCACATTTGTGGCAACGGAGGGTTCACAAGCCGTGATACCCCGGGCTACCGTGTGGCGGACCGTGTGCCGTTCATCACATTGGTCATCAGGTCATTATTAACTTTATTTAAGACCTAAGTCCGTTTTATTTAACTTGAACTGCACGCCTGTGGTAATCCTGGTTTGCTAAGCACTCTGCATCAGGGCTTTAACCCTTCCAAGAGAACCCAGGATTATAATCTCCAGGTAACCTGCCTGCCTTCTATTGACCATATCCTAGGAGCCCAGGTTCGTCCTCAGCGAAAACCTGAGGTAAATACCAGGTACCGTTACCTCACAGTTCATCTACCTGCTTTACCCGCTTCCCGCCCACCTTTCGTTGAAGCAGGACCCCCAGGGAGTCACGAGGTGAAGAAAGCACTCCTATACAGAACCCTAAGGTTCCCTTTGGGCTGGAATATCCACACAGACACCTCCGGTAAGAACTGTCATTACTGTTAAAGTTGCACACGCAGGTGCAGTTGCTTCCTGTCTCCGCTTACAGACGCAAAGCTACCCGTGATAATGGCGAGTAGCCGAGGCCAGTATCCTCACTGCCCGCACTCATTGCTGGTCTCTACAGGTCCTGGTACTCTCATCTGCCAATGAATTTACCCGGTCATCGCCCGGTAAAAAAAAAAAAAAAAACGCGATCACAGGCGAATCTGCAATCTCTGCTCTGCAGCTAGATTTACTCACTATATGCGCATGAGTGCACCTCCATTGCTTTACCGCTAACGGCGAGGACTGCTTCAGCTTCACTCTTTTCAGCTCCGCCATCCTGGGCAATACAAAGGGGTCCACGTCTTTTGTCCACAGAACCCTCCAGGGTTTTTAACCCTGACACTACCCGTGGAGATCCCGCGGTCCCTTAATATTAATATTATTAAAAACACGAAACAGCAATTCCCATTGCATAAACTGCTTCAGTTGCCTCAGGACTTTTGCTTATATTACACTTCTGTTAAGACTAACCCTCAAGTTTTCTGGATATCAGCGCAACTCTGAGGTCTTAGAAAATCTTATATACCCCAAGAGGGTATCTGGTATATACTCAAAAGCTTCAATTATACTGAAACCCCTTTTACCTCTTAGCTGGCAACTACATATGCGATTTTTCAATAAACTTTGATTTCTCGTTGACATTTTCGTGACTTTACCTGGTGGCTCTGACTTTCTTGCAAATTGGGAGTCATAGTTCATACATATTAACTCAGAACCCTCCCCTCCAGTTGCCATATATACCAACAAAATGAGTCAATACAAACAAAACATAAACCAAGTCCACTCCTTTCACCTCATCTATCCTTTTTAGGGCTGACAGAGAAAGAGGACTGGGTCGCCACTCCTCCTCGGACTCTATTAACTTACAGTCATGGGCAAAAGTTTTGAGAATGACACAAATATTATATTTTCACATGATCTGCTGCCCTCTGGTTTTTATGTGTGTTTGACAGATGTTTTTATCACAGACAGAAATATAATAATTGCAAACATATGAGTAACAAAAGCTTATATTGACAGTTAGAATGAGTTAATGCAGCAAGTCAATATTTGCAGTGTTGACCCTTCTTCTTCAGGACCTCTGCAATTCTCCCTGGCATGCTCTCAATCAACTTCTGGACCAAATCCTGACTGATAGCAGTCCATTCTTGCACATTCAATCCTTTCATTTTGTCAGGATTTTTAGGTTTTTGTTTGTCCACCCGTCTCTTGATGATTGACCACAAGTTCTCAATGGGATTAAGATCTGGGGAGTTTCCAGGCCATGGACCCAAAATCTCTGTTTTGTTCCCTGAGCCATTTAGTTATCACCTTTGCTTTATGGCAAGGTGCTCCATCATGCTGAAAAAAGGCATTGTTGATCGCCAAACTGCTCTTGGAGGGTTGGGAGAAGTTGCTCTTGGAGGACATTCTGGTACCATTCTTTATTCATGGCTGTGTTTTTAGGCAAGACTGTGAGAGAGCCGATTCCCTTGGCTGAGAAGCATCCCCACACATGAATGGTTTCAGGATGCTTAACAGTTGGCATGTGACAAGACTGGTGGTAGCGCTCACCTTGTCTTCTCCGAATGAGGTGTTTTCCTGATGTCCCAAACAATCTAAAAGGGGATTCATCAGAGAAAATAACTTTACTCAAGTCCTCAGCAGTCCACTGCCTGTACCTTTTGCAGAATATCAGTCTGTCCATGATTTTTCTGGAGAGAAGTGGCTTCTTTGCTGCCCTCCTTGAGACCAGGCCTTGCTCCAAGAGTCTCCTCCTCACAGTGCGTGCAGATGCACTCACACCTGCCTGCTGCCATTCCTGAGCAAGCTCTGCACCGCTGGTAGCCCGATCCCGCAGCTGAAACACTTTTAAGAGACGGTCCTGGCGCTTGCTGGTCTTTCTTGGGCGCCCTGGAGCCTTTTTGGCAACAATGGAACCTCTCTCCTTGAAGTTCTTGATGATGCGATAGATTGTTGACTGAGGTGCAATCTTTCTAGCTGCGATACTCTTTCCTGTTAGGCCATTTTTGTGCATTGCAATGATGACTGCACGTGTTTCTTTAGAGATAACCATGGTTAACAGAAGAGAAACAATGATGCCAAGCACCAGCCTCCTTTTAAAGTGTTCAGTGGTGTCATTCTTACTTAATCAAGACAGATTGATCTCCAGCCATGTCCTCATCAACACCCACACCTGTGTTAATGGAGCAACCACTGAAAAGAGGTTAGCTGGTCCTTTTAAGGCAGGGCTGCAATGATGTTGAAATGTGTTTTGGGGGATAAAGTTCATTTTCTAGCCAAATATTGACTTTGCAAGTAATTGCTGTTAAGCTGATCACTCTTTATAACATTCTGGAGTATATGCAAATTGCCATTAGAAAAAGTGAAGCAGTAGACTTTGTAAAAAATTAATATTTGTGTCATTCTCAAAACTTTTGGCCATGACTGTACTAAGTCCGGTAAAGTCCCGGTCCCCCATCAGAAATTCTAGTGATATGGATACCTCGGTCTCCACTAAAAGGAAAATGGGAATGGGGGGACCACTCTGCCTCACAAGATGTCCATGAAAAATACAGCTCAAACAATTCATGGTCTTCTTCACCAAGCCCTGAAAAGTCCAGGCCCAAACTAGACAACCTTGAGAGCAATGCCCCATTAAATTGGGTCAAGAAACTATAGAGTCTGATATGTCCACTCTCGCAGAGAAAATTAATAATAGCCTCAAACTCACATTGGACTCTCAAATGCAGGTGTTCAAGGAAACTTTTGAGTCATTTAATAACAAGCTGGACAATCATGAGACTAGAGTAGTCTCCATAGAAGAGAAATCCAAGGATATTCAAAAGGAAAATTTCCAGATTAAAGCGGAATTGCTCCAAATGAAGCACAAATTGGCCGACCTGGAAGACAGGTCCAGGCGCAATAATAAGATAAGGGGCATCCCTGAATCAATATCACCTGGCATCCTCGAAGACTATGTCAGGAAAGTCTTCAAAAAAAATCGATCCTACTCTGTCCGCCCATGACCTAATTATTGACCGTATACACAGGTTGCCAAAGTCTCCTCATATCCCTAAGGATTTCCCAAGGGACACCATTCTGCGGATCCACTTTTTCCACATTAAGGATCTTCTCCAGGCTAAAGTGAGAAACAATGGCGGATTTCCAGACCCTTATTCTCATCTGAAATTTTATGCAGACCTCTCCAAAGCCACCATTGATGGTAGAAAAGCATTCAAGGAAATCACTATTCCACTAAGAGACAAAAACATCCAGTATAATTGGGGCTTCCCCCTGAAACTCCTGGTACATCATAATGGAAAGACTTCAGTCCTGCTCACCCCGGAGGAAGGCGATAAATTCCTTAAATCCTTACACATAAAGCAAAAGGTCAAACCTGCTTCCTTTGCTGACGCAAGACCCACTACTTGACTGGTCATCTCATATGGAACCAATTGTGGGTAACCCTTTGTTTTTAGGTTTTGCATGATGTTAATCTTTTTTTCTCTCTCTGCAGGCTTCGGTCTCTTCAGTGACTTTGTTTGGCTTGTTTAATATAGATCTTCAGTTCTTTCTCCGTTTGTTGGTCCTCTAAAACCCCTTCCTCAGCATGTTTGAGGATGTCTCATGGTGTGCTCTTACACGAACTTGCCCCCAAGTTCAAGTAGAGTCCGCTAAAGTGGCCTCCTTTTAGTAGCCCTTGGAACAACAACTAAGTTGGTTCCAATACTTTTCTATTTTAAGTTTATAATTGCATTTACGTTACTTTGGTTTCACACTCACGGTTCTAACTGTTCTTTACTAACCATAAGTTAACTTGTGCCTACATTGGCTTTTTATTGTTTTTTGTTTCCCTTTTTCATTTTTTCCTGATCTTGCTCCCCTGGGATAGTTTTTACCTATCATGAAGCTCAATTT
>JARQOD010014142.1:0-11582 GCA_033576555.1 Oophaga sylvatica
AAAGGATTTGAACGGGAAAAAATGCAAAGTACTCTTTGGGAAATAAAAATGAAAAAAGATATATAAAATGGGAGGAATGGGCTAATAACAGCACATGTGAAAAGATTTGGGGTTTTATACAAATTTTGATCACGATTAACATGAGTCAAAAGTGGATGCGCAGCAAAAAAGGCAAATCCCTTCTAGGATGTATCAAAGAAGCATGTCAGATCACGTGGGTCATTATTGCCCTTCTCCTTTTGGTCGACCTCTTTGGAATACTGTGTCGTAATTGGGCCCCCTTTTAAAAAAAGACATCAACATACTGGAGCAAGTTCAGAGAAGACCCACCAGAAGGTGCCGGTTCAAACCTGTCCTATGAGAACGGTTGCGGGTTTTGGGAATGTTTAGTTGAAAAAAGAAGACTGGAAGAGACTTATAGTTTAAAAAATATTCAAGGGCTGTCCATTGTAAAAGGATCATCTTTATTTCATTTGCAAAGGGAAGACTAGAAGCAATGGGTGAAACTAAATGGGAGGAGCAAGAGTAAGGTTCTTTGTACATGTTTTTGAAACTCATTTTTCCGTCAGCCATTTTGCTTTCGTCTTGCTGCAGTATCTTGCCCTCAGTAATATGGGTTTTCAGCTTTCATTTTCCCCCCCTGATTCTCCCCCTTTTGTTCTTAAGACCCACAGTGAGCAATCGGCTAGAATCTACCCTGAGGAACTGTATGATCCGGGAAAGCCTTTGGGGTTAATGTATGTAGTACAGTTATTAGGTCTTGTGTTTGGGGTGCGTGAAATAATGGAAAGGTTTGATATAAAAGTTTGTATTACTTCATAAAGTTGGCAAAATAGTCACACAGTTTGCGACACAGAAGCAGGAGACCAGAGGGCCCGAGTAATCTAAACCGCATTTCCCCTTTCCCCAAAAGGTTTTAGGGGTCTTCTTCTCTGTTACGTAAAAACCATGCAAAAGTGGGTCTTTCAAAAAAACAGGGTTCAGAGTCCCCAAGTGCTTCGAGTTCCTCAGTAGGAAAAGTGGAGTCAAAGGTCCCAAAGGGTTTAGGATCAGGTCACGGTTATGCAGGCTAGTTTTTGAAGCACTGATTGCTCAGCTGTGGTGTTAAAAGAAGAAAAAGGAGGAAAATGGGGCGGGAACATGCAAGCTGGAAACTC
The DNA here is from genome assembly GCA_033576555.1 of Oophaga sylvatica. Classification (NCBI taxonomy): domain Eukaryota; kingdom Metazoa; phylum Chordata; class Amphibia; order Anura; family Dendrobatidae; genus Oophaga; species Oophaga sylvatica. The sequence goes on from JARQOD010014142.1 coordinate 1,158, forward strand.
CATTTTGTGAGGGAAAGTAGCTGCGCAAGACAGAAAGAAAAAATGGCGACGAACAAATGAGTTAGGCACTGTCACAGAACCTTAATTACTCCCCCCTTAGGGACACCCCCGGAGCCCTCGGGCCCCGGTTGTGTGGGTACCCTGATGAAATGCGGACCCAAGCGGGGCTTAACGTTATTGACTGGTTCCCTGAGTTGCCCCCAGGGGGAGCCTCCCTTTTAATCAGTTATTGTAATGATTCTAAAAACCTGAATCAAAAACCCTTTCCCCACAATTTTTCCCTGCCTCGACTAGCACGGGGTCAGGGCAAGGAGAAGAACCCCAGGAAACGTTTTGGGTGTGCACCCTTTAGTGGGGTACATAAAAGACAGGGTGTTTTCTCTAGTTTTGGGCAGTTGAAGACGAAACAACGGCATAAAATTTTTTACGATTTTATAGGGTCCAATGTACTTATGTCCCAACTTAGACGATGGAAATCTTAACTTAAGATTTTGGTTGACACCCAGCCCAAGTCTCCTTAAAAGCTGGTGAGGTTTACGAAATTTATCTGCTGCTTTTTTGTACCTTTCCTGAGCCCATTCCAGATTTCCCCCTTTGAAGATCCATATTCTTCTGTAAAGACGGATTCTTTAGCCGCTGGTAAAGGGGTTTCTAGGGAAATCTGGTAGAATGTTAGGATGAAACCTAGTTAGAGTAAAAAGGAGATGCTTGTGGAGGACTCTGAGAGTTGTTATACGAGAACTGCTAATGGAAATAGATCCACCCAAACATCCCGAGGTGGCAGTAAAGCAGCGGGGATAGTCCAGGGTTTGATTGGTTCGTTTGGCGTCCATTTGTTGGGATGAAAAGAGAAGAAAGGGTTTACTTTAAGTCCCAAAGTGCACAGAAATTTTGAACCAGAAAGGGTTGCACCCCCCGATCCCAAATAACCCCTCCCACTCCATGTAAACGAAAAAACCTTTTTTAATCATCAAATCTGATGTTGTTTTGCAGTGGGGAAACCCACACAGGGATTTAAAAGAGTGCCCTTTTTTAGACGGTCAACACCACTAGAATGGTGTTTTTCCTTTAGAGGGGGTAACTCCACAAAGGGAAATCCATAGAAATGGTCCCACGGGCGGGCGGGTGGGAAGAGGGGTAACAGACCAGTTGGTGAGGAGCGGGTGTTTTTCATCTTTCACAGATTACATGAAGTGCTAGTTTAAAACATCCTTTCCTGCAAGTGGGCCCAAAAAACGAGAGAGAAATTCTGTGTCTTTAGAATTCCCCTTTTGCCCAGCTATTTTGGAAACGTGAATGAGTTGAAAAATCCAATTGACTGTTTAGGAATTTACAGGGTTTTTTCCCTGAATCCCACCATTCTTAAAAAAAGACTTAGTCCCCTTTGGGGGGTTGTGCCAAAAAGGAACCGCATGTATGCTTCTTGTGCCTTAAGTAGGTCTTGATTATGAATTTCCTAGGAATCTAGAGTCAGGAAGAATGTTTAGGAGGAGTAATTGGACGGTCTTCTGAGAAATCCTAGGAGTGCATCAGCCCTTTTCCCTTGCGCGTCCTGGTCTATAAGAAAAGATAAAAATTTAAAAGGGGTTTTAAAAAAAGATTTTCCCGCGAGCCTGGGAGGGGTCAGGCACTTTCCGACCTGTAAACTCAAGGTTTCGTGATCTGTCGGGCGACTAAAATTTCTGGAGTCCCTGAAGAAGGGGGTTTTCCCTTCTTTGAAGGCGGCATAATGGCCAACAATCTCTTTGCCACATCGTGTTCCTCTCAGCCCAAGAAACTGTGGGGAAAAAAAAGGACAGGGATGAAGAATTTTCTCACCTGTTCTTGAGAGGTAAGTCCAAAGGACAGTCTGAAACATCCCTCTTTTGAAGGGAAACTCGGGGTTGGGGTGTACTAGGGTGGGGCAGTGGTAAATTTATCTTTTAGAGGGGGAAATGCTTCTGGGCTTGGGGAGTCCCGGGGAACCGACTTTTCGGGTAAGTTGGGGGTGATAGGGACACTACCTCAGGAATTTTTAATGAAACGTCTAAGAAATTTGGGAAACCCCATGAAGGCTTTTTCCTCCTTCACATTTCTGGACTTGGCCAATCCTTGTGGCTTGGGTTTTGCTTCCATCCCTACTAAACCCTTTTGTAGACAGTACTACCCAGAAATTTAATTTTTGGTCCCATGGAAAACACATTTTCAAATTTGATGTAAAGATGATTTTGTCTTAGAGTTCCAAGACCATTTCACATGTCATGTGTTCCCTCTTGGAGTTAAAAAAAATTAAAATATACCCAAAAAAAATTCCCAGAATGTATCTAGGAGACCCCGGGAAGTGTCATTCCCAAGTTTTGGGAAAGTGGGCCCTGGGGCGGTATCAGCCCAAAAGGATAATGTATTAAAAGTGTCCATGCGTGACCTATGCAGTCTTCCATTCATCCCCGGTTTAAATCGGACTAAGTTTGGGCCCCCACAAGATCTATTTTTGGGAAAAAAATTTTGGCGTCGCCTCTCCCCAAAAATAGGGATTAAAAGGAAATGGTGGTTTCAAATGAACCTTTTGAGTTCCCTATAGTTAGAGGTCTCAGAGATCCTCTTTTTTTACAAAAAAGATGGGTGCCCCTGCAGGAGAGAGAGGGGGATAAACCCCTTTGGGCTGATTTTCTTTAGAATCTTTAAACCCTTTAGCTGGGGCCCCCCCCGGGGGGGTTGATCTTCCAAAAAAGGTATCCTTTTCCAGGCAAAATTTAAAAGGGAAATCATATGGACGGTGAGGGGGAGTGGTCGGTTTTCTTGTACATAAAACCATAGTCTGGTATACAGCTGGTAGTTCAGGGAGACATGGGTTCCCTTTGGAAAAAGAGCAAGCTGAAAAATTTTGGGGGTCATCTGTTTTTTTGGGTAGTGTAATTCCTTGGTTCCAGTTAAGGTGGATTTGAGCCTGCAGCCATGGTAGCCCTAGAATAAGGGGGAAAATGGGGAGAAAAGATAAGCTAAAGGACAGTTTTTTTGATCTTTACCCCTAAGAACCTCAAAGCTCTGTTTCCCGACCAGGTCCCCAGGTCAGCGGGGCCATCCACGTTTCCATCTGTATGGAGTAGCCTTTTTCATGAACGTATCCCCGTTTCAGAGCAAAGGAGACATCAAAAATTTCACTTGCCCCCTGAGCGATCTTAGCAAGCTAGACACCCAAGGAGTAACCCCAGAGTTTGATGGAAAAAAAGCAATGAGAATTGTTTTTCTTTCGCTGGGACACCCGAGGCTTGAAAAAAGGGCGCGTTTACACAGTAAACGCCCCTCAGAGGAACGGGTTTAAGTCGAAAAATCAAGACTGTTGTGCAGATTCTTGGACCCTGAGGTGGACCTGACGATCCCCTCCGCAACATCCATGAATGAGTGTGCAGTATTTTCGAAAAGGGCTGGGGAGTTTATAAGAAGTCCCCTGATTTTCCCACAATAGAAACTAGATTTCCCAAAAACGGTTCCTTGGTGCATCACAAACCCCCGCTTTTTTAAAGAGTTCCTGCATGGGTTGGGTTTCGGTTCCGTGTATCCTACTAAAAGGTTTCCCTTAGTGGAGAGGAAGGTAGGAAAAGGTTAGTGCGATTGCTTTCGAACCATCTCTCTTGCCTGCGTTCAGTCAGACGAGTATCAATCGGGTGCAGTAGTTAAAAAAGTCCCCAACCCCAGGGGGGAGGGTCGGCCGGCAAGTTCATCTTTATCAGTGGAGTAACCCTTTCAAAAAATAGATTTTTTGGCGGAATGTCCAAGGTGGTATCAAGGGCCCATCCCCTGAAATAAAAGGCATATTAGCTACGAGTGCTTCTTGGCGAAAACTAACTGGCGCTCAGCTTTTGCCCCTCGTTGGGGGTATCAAACCTGCCCATGGCTGAAATAAAGCATCAGGTGATTCAAACAATCATCCTCGTCTAAAATCAGAGGGTTTGCCCACTTTAAAAGCCTTTTTGGGTAAGCAAAATAATTATAGAAAGCCCTTAGTCGTTCAGGGGGGAAAATTGTAAGCATGTGCAAAAAAAAAAAAGATTGCATTGATTAAAAAACCCCCTAAATTTCTCACTTTCACCGCCAAAACGAAAAGGGGGAATTTGGGGAATCCCAGAACTGGGGGCTCGGCAGGAGCCTGGACTCGCTTTCTAGACCCAACCGGGCCGCAATCTGGGCAGTTGTCCAAACACTTGCAAATTGTGATTGTGAGGCCCTGTGGTTTGGAAAAACGGGTCTTTATTTCTGCATCTGCAAGGATATTATCAGTCACTCCGCAAAGTTCTTTATGCGGGCCCCCCATTTTCCAGCCTTTAAAGAAGGAGCGGGAAGGGTTTTGTGAGAAGTAAAAACCACTTCATCACAGAAGCACCGGAAACTGATATCCCCGTTACGCAGACAAAAAAGAGAAAAAAAAAAAAAAAAAAAAAACAATGGTTTACCCGTGGTAACACTGCAGAAAAAAAAAAAAAACTTAGGGAATTGCTCACCTGGAATGGTGGGGAGAAGTCACAACCCCGTATCAAGAAAGTACAAACCCGGACTCGTTTTCCACAGTTACAGAGCCCGCCTTTTCCCACCAGCAGACACTAACGTTTTGGCTTTAGAATTTGTTTGTATGTGTACAGTTCATATAGGTCTTGTGTTGGTGCGATGAAATACATGAGACACGGTTTGAATAGAAAGTTTTATTACTTCTACAAGTTGGAAAAAACTAGTCACACAGTTTGCAGCCAGAAGCAGGAGCACAGCAGGCCGAGTAATCTAAGTCAGAAATCACTCTCCACAAATTTTCAGGATCTTCTTCTTTTTACCGTAAGTCCTGCAAAGGGGGGTTTTTCGGGGGTTTAGAGTCCAAAAGTGTTCAGGTTCCAGTGGAATAGCTGGGTACAAGGCCCAAGGCTTTAGGGTCAGGTAAGGTTCCTGCAGGCTAGATTCTGAAGCCTGATTGCTCAGCTGGGCTGTTAGAAGCAAAAAGGAGAGAATCAGGGCGGGAAATGAAAGGGGAAAAACTCCTTTTGACGAGGGCAAGATAGCGCAGAAAGGACAAAAAGTAAAATGGCGACAAAAAACTGGTTTCGGAAATGAAACAGCCCTTACATTGGACTATTACCCCAGCTTTCCCTACTGGGAAAAACTTGAACCTTGTGGACTCGGGAAACCTGCTCTTGAAAGCCCCACTTTTGCAGGGGCTTACGGTACGAGAAGAAGACCCTGACTGTTGTGGGGTGATTGCTGGTTTAAAGTTACTCGGGGCCGGGCTGTGTTCCTGCTTCTGTATCTGCAAACTGTGTGACTTTTTTTGCCACTTGTATGAAGTAATACAAGACCTTCTATTTCAAACTGTGTCTCATGTATTTTCATCGCACCCAAGCACAAGCGCTTTTGAACTGTTCTAATAATTACAAAAAAAAAAATTATTTGGGGAAGTGCGGCATGCCAAAATTTTCTCTAAATTGGATCTCCCTGGGGCCTATAACTTGGGCCCTATTAGCCTGGGGATGAATGGAAGACTGATTAGGTCACGCTTGGCACTTTTAATATCTGTTATGCCTTTTGGTTGAGTCCGCCCCAGCCCCCTTTTCCCAAATTTGGGGAAGGGCATCTTCAGGATCTCCTAGTACATTCTGGGATTTATTTGGATGATATTTAAATTTTTTTTAACCCACAGGGAACATCAGGAATGTGAGAATGGGTTTTGGGAAAGTCTAAGACAAAACCATCTTTACATCAAACTTGAAAAATGTGAATTCCATTGGACCGAATTTCTTTTTCTGGGGTATGTATGTTACACAAGGAATTGTATGGAGGAAAGAAGCCCCAAAGCCACAAGGTTTGGCAAGCCCTAGAAAGTGAAGGGGGTGCGCGTTCATGGGTTTGCAATTTCTTAGACGTTCATTAGGAATTTCTCGGGTAGTGTCACCTTCACCAACTTACCGGAAAGGTTGGTTTTCCCCTGGACCCCCCAACCAGGAAGCATTTTTCTGTCTAAAAGTAAAATTTCCAAAACCCCTTTTGGTACACCCAACCCCCGAACTTCCCTTATAATAGAGGTGGATGCTTCGATTGTGCCGTTGGAGCTTACTCTCTCAGAAAAACAGGTGGAAAAATGTTTGCACCTGTCCCTTTTTTCCCGCAGTGTCTTCGGTGGGAACTCGTTGGGGAAATGAGAGGTTGGCCTTTTGCCCCCTTAAAAGAATGGAGACCCCTTCTTCGGGAGTGCCAAGAAAAAGTGCCCTGCAGCCATCGTAATTTTAAATTTTTTAGGTCGGCTAAATGCCTGATCCTCGCCAGGCTCGCTGGGTTTTTTTCTTAAACAATTTAATTTTGTCATTTTTTTAGACCAGGATCGCGCAAAGGAAGGCTGATCATTTAGGATTCATTTAGCAGGCCCGTCCACTTGCTCCTCTAAGACTATTTTCCTGATCTAGATTCCTGGAGTGATTCATAATCAAGACCTATTAAAGGGCATCAAGGAAGCATCCCGGGGATTCCTTGTTGGGAAAACCCCCCAAGGGGGGAGTAAGTCTTGTCTTTAAAAATGGTGTGTGGATCGGGACAAGTTGTATATTCCTGAAACAGAGATTGAGAGTATTGAAAATCTTTCACATTCCAAGAAGCGGGCATGGGGAAAATTCTAAAGACCGGAATTTTTTTCTCGTTTTTTTGGTGGCCACTTGCGGGAAAAATTTTTTAAATATGTCACTTCAGTGAAGTCGTGCAAGATGAAAAAACACCTCCTCCTCAAACGGTCTGTTACCCCTTTCCCCCGTCCCCCCCGTGGGGACCATTTTTTGGATTTTTGGAGTTAAAAAACCTCTAAAGGGAAAACACCTTTTGTGGGGGTTTGTTCGTTTAAAAGGCAGTCATTTTATTCTTGTGTGGTTACTCACTAAAAAAACGAATCAGATTTGATGATTAAGTGTGTTTCGCTTTGGAAAACGGTGGGTTATTTTTTTGGATCGAGGGGTCAATTCATTTAAAGGGTTTTGGAAAAAATTTCGTGCGCATTGGAATTAAAGTAAACCTTTTTCTTTGCTTTTCACCCCCAGACAAAATGGAAGCCCAAACGAACCCAATCAAACCTGGAGCAGTATTCCGTGTTTATCTGCCCCTACAGGATGATTGGGGGATCTATTCCTTTGGGCTGAGTTCTTTAAAACAACTCTCAGGCGCCCCCCACAAAGCGTCCCCTTTTTTACCCCAATCTAGGTTATCATTACTTTCTTCCAGATTTCCCATAGAAACGCCTTTCCGCAGGGCAAAAAAGAATACGTCTTTCAGAAGAATTGGATTTTAAGGGAATCGGGAAATTGGTCAGGAAAGGTACAAGAAAGCAGCAGAAAAATTTCGAAAACCTGCCCCGTTTTCAAGGTGGGAGCCCTGGTTGGCTGTAAACCCAGAAATTTAGTTAAAGGGTTATGTCTAAATTGGGACTAAGTACATTGGACCCCATAAAAACAGTAAAATTATAAATGCCGTTTTTTGTCGCTTCAACTGCCTAGAACTTGGAACCACCCTGTCCCTTTTATTATCCCCACTAAAAGGGTGCACACCCAATAGTTTCTGGATTTTCTCCTTGCCTGACCCCGTGCTAGTCGATGGGCAGGGAAAAATTTGTGGTGGAAAGAATTTAGTTTTCCCGGTTATAAGGGAACAGTTAAAAAATTTGATTAAATGGAGGGTCCCCCGTGGGGAAATCATGGGAACCGTCAATAATTTTTTTGTCCTTGTTTGCTGCAGTTTTCAGAGGTACCCAGGCAAGCCCGGTCTGAGGCCATCCGGGGTTGTCCCTAAGGGGGGAGTAATGTAAGGGTTCTTTGTACATGTTTGAACTCAGTTTTCGTCAGCCATTTTGCTTTCTGTCTTGCTGCGTTCTTTCCCCCAGTCAATATGGAGTTTTCGCTTTATGTTCCCCTGTTCTTCCCCCCTTGCTTCTTAAGCGCCCCAGTGGCAATCGTGCTCGAAATTTGCCCGCAGTGAACCCGGACCCGACTGGGGGCCTTGGGGCTATGTACTCCAGCTATTCCTATGAGGAACTCTGAACACTTTTTGGACTCTGGAACCCTGCTTTTGAAAGATCCCGTTTGAGGGGTCGGGAACAGAGAAGAAGATCCCGAACCCGTTGTGGGGGTGGCTGAGCTTAAGTTATTGGCTGCTTGTTCCTGCTTTGTATCTGCAAATGTTTGCTTTTTTTGCCCTTGTATGAAGTAATACAAGACCTTTATATAAACTGTGTTCATGTATTTTTATCGCACCCCAAACACAAGAGCTATATGAACTGTATACATACATTACACAGATTAGATATTTGAAAAAACTTTTTGACAGTTAGGTGTTTAAAGAGTGGAACAGGTGCCACAGGAGGTGGTGAGTTTCCTTTAATGGAAGTTTCAAAAAGAGGCTGGATGAATTGTTGGGTGATTTAGAGAATCCCCGCTTTGAGGGGGGTTGGGGCCCGATGACCCAGGAGGTCCCTTCCAACTTACCAGTTTATGTTCTTGAAATTTTAGTCAGGACTAAGTGTCTTTTTTCCTGATGAAAAGACCCCAGTAGTCTCGAAAAATTGCAATTTTTTCCCTTTTTCAGTTTGCCATTAAAAAGGGATCAACCCCTGGGACTTCAAGTCTAAAAATTTTTCTATTTTGGCACCGGTACGAAAATTTTAAAACCTTTCCCATATGTAATTTTGACTTTTAGCTATACCAAAAAATTTTTTTTTTTTGGGGGTTTTTCCGGGTTTTCACTAGCATGCTCAGGTTTTTTCCGGTTTTGGGGCGTTCGGGGAAAGTTTTTGGTACCCCTGCATAAATTTGGCCCCCGGGGGCGCCTGAATCATGTCGGAGGGGCCCCCCTTTTCCCGGAAAATTTTTTTTTTTAAAAAGAATTCGGGCCCAATTTCCCCCGGGGGTTTTTTCCCCCCGGGCCAAAAAGGGGTTTTGGGGGCCAAAACCCCAAAGGGGGGGGGTTTTAAATTTGGTTTTTTTTTATTTTTTAAAATTTTTTTTTTTAAAAAAAAAAAAAATTTTTTTTTTTTAAAAAGGGGGAAACCGGGGGTTTTTCCCCCGGGGCCCCCAAAAAATTTTTTTTAAAAAAATTTTTGGGGAAAACCTTTTTTGGGCCAAATTAAAAAAATTTTTTTTGGGGGGAAGGGGGGTTTTTTTGGGGAAATTTTGGGGGAAAAACCCAAAATTTTTTTTTTTTCCCCCTTACAAAAAAATTTTTTTTAAATTTTTTTTTTTTTTTTTTTTTTTTTTTTTTGGGGTTTTTTTTTTTTTTTTTTTTGGGGGGGGGCCCCCGGGGGGGTTTTTTTTTTTTGGGAAGGGGGGGGGGAAAAAAAAGGGGGAAAAAAAAAACCCCAAAAATTTTTTAAAAAAGGGGGGAAAAAACCCCCCTTTCCCCCAAAAAAAACCCAAACCCCAAAAACCCCCCTTTTAAAAACCAGAAAAAAAAAAAACCCCTTTTCCCATTTTAAAATTTTTTTTTTTTTTAAATTTAATTTTTTTTAAAAAATTTTTTTTAAATTGTTAATTGGAAATTGTCTTACTTATTTGGCTTGTCAAAGTAGCTCTTACATAAGTTTTTTGTATCATTATTGTTTTTTACAGTGTAACTGATAAAATATTTTTTACACATCCTTTTTAGTAGTATAAAAGAATTGCATTTCTTTTTAGTGCCACCGGTTTAATGAAAAAAGGGAACAACAACCTTTTATTGCTAAAGGGATTTTCCCATTCCCAAAATAAGAATTTAAATAGTGATGGGCGGGTTTCACACAGTTTTCAATGTGTTTTCTTTGGGTTTTAAATTTGATCTTTGGTTTTTTTTGGTTTGTAGTTTTTTCTTTAATTCCCAAAGACGGAGCCCTTTTACTATTTTTTATGCACATAATAGCCGAAAAAAACGCTCCCTTCCCATCCCCCCAAGTAAAAATGCAAAAAAAAATCCTTTTTGTTAAAACCCTTTTTTAGGATTTAAAAAAAAATATCATGCCCTTTTTTCTTATTGCATTTTTCAGAGTACACAGTTGCGGTTTTGTATATAGTATACTGTTTTAAGGGGTGTGCATAGGGTTGGGATACAGGACAGCCCAAAAATTTTGGGCTAACTTTCTTTCAAAGGTTTTTTTCTGTATTTTTAGACTATGAAAAAAAATTTGAATCAAACTGAAGGGATCAAAACTATGAATTAACACAGGGGGAATTTACATTACACTTTATTAAAAAAGTGTGAAACAATGAAAATAGTCTTTTTTATTTTTAGTTCTTCAAAGTAAACCCCTTTTGTTTGTTTTTTGCTTTGCACGCAAAAAAAGGTGAAAAGGAGGGCTCTAAGCCCCCCGGGTTTCCCCCGTGAAGCATGGGGAAAGGGGGTGTGTTGGGGTGGGGGTGCTTAGCTGGGGACCCCGTTGGTGGGTTTATTCAAAATTGAAGCGGT
>JARQOD010014143.1:0-11567 GCA_033576555.1 Oophaga sylvatica
GACATTCCCCCGCCTATTTGCATATTCCCCGGAAAGGCTCATCAGCGTTTTCTTCGATTTGCCATAGGTCAGAATCTTTACCAGTTCGGGCTCTGCCGTTCGGCTGCCTAAAGCGCCAAGGGTCTTTACAAAAGTTTCAGGCCCCCTCATGGCACTCCTTCGAAAAACAGGGGATACGATTCTCCCTTACGGACATCTTTTGATCGTGGCTTCCTCGAGGAGGAGGCATTGAGGCTCGGATTTGTCTCTTCAGTTTCTGAAAGACTTCGGTTGGCTGGTCAATTGGGAGAATCGTCCCCAAACCTCGAGGACAATTCTCTTTTTGGGAATGCATCTCACACTTTCGGTCGGAGTTCCTTCCACCAGACAAACAGTAAATGTCTTTTTCGACATGTACAGTTAGACAGCCTCAACGGAAATGTCCCTACGGAAGTTATGCGTCTTCTGGGACTGATGGTGGCGTCCAGGAGGCAATTCCTTTTGCCAGTTTTCCACCCAGGACTCTTCAAAGGTTCATCTTTGAGTCGATGGAACCAGTCGCAATCGCTGGATTGCAGGTCAACCATTTCTCGCGCGGTGCGGGATTCTCTAGAATGGTGTTACGTCCCAGGGGCATTCTCCCTGGGGAAGTCTTTCCTCCCTCTGAAGTGGTCAGTCATAACCACCGATGCCAGCCTGACGGGCTGGGGGGTGGTTTGACGAATCCTGGATTCAGGGGTATGGTCACCGGAAGAGTCTGTGCTTCCGATCAACATCCTGGAATTGAGGCGATTTTTCTTTGCCTCCAACATTGGACGGTCCCTTTGAGGCGTCTGCCAGTCCCGTGTGCGAACAGACAATGCACGGCTGTCGCGTATATCAATCACCAAGGTGGGACAAGGAGTTCCAGACTCATGGTAGAGGTGTCCCGAATTCTGATTTGGGCAGAGGCCAATGTACCAGCCATTTCGGCGATTCACATTCCAGGGTTCAGAATATTACAGCGGACTTTCTCAGTCGCAGAAGGATGGATCCCGGGATGGAGCCTCCACCCGGAAGTCTTTGCACTACTGTGCTCTCGCTGGGGAACCCCCCAAGTGGATTTGATGGCTTCCAGGTCCAATGCCAAGTTACCGACATTCATGTCCAGGTACAAGGACCCGAAGGCGTGGCGGTGGATGCTCTAGTGGCTCAGTGGGATCAGTTCAAGCTGATCTATGTATTCCCGCCGATATCCTTACTTCCTCTAGTGCTGCGTCGGATCAGACAGAGAGAATTCCAGCTATTCTGATAGCTCCAGACGGCCAAGAAGGGTGTGGTTCTCGACAATAATGTCGCTGTTGGCGGCACCCCGTTTCCACTCCCTCTTCAACAGGACTTGTTGACTCAGGGGCCCTTTTGTCATCCGACTTGATGCCCCTTTGCGTTTTGACGGCGTGGCTCTTGAGACCGAGATCTTGACCCGTAGAGGTTTTTCAGCCGAGGTCATTGCTACCCTTCGTGCTGCAAGATGTCCGGCTACTTCTAGGATTTACCACAAAATTTGGGAAACCTTCTTTTCGTGGTTTTTTGGGGTCTTCTCGGAACCCGAGAAAGTTTTCCATTCCCAACCTGTTGGCTTTTCTGCAACATGGGCTAGACAAGGGTTTGGCAGTTAGCACTCTGAAAGGTCATATTTCTGCTCTGTCCTATTATTTCGGAGAACCATTGCTTCGAAATAGAGACGTGATCTCTTTTTTTCCGAGGTATCTCTCGTAAGTTTCCGCCGCGGAAGGCACCTGTGTCTCCTTGGCGGCTCAACCTTGTTTTGGAGGCTCTTCAGCATAAACCTTTTGAACCTATGGTTTCGCTAGCCTTTCTTTACTTTCTTGGAAGGTGCTTTCCTTGTTGCAGTCACTTCCTTGAGGAGAGTTTCTGAATTGGCAGCTCTTTCTTGCTCGCCTCCTTTTCTGGAGTTTTTTCCGGATCGTGTAGTGCTTCGCACTCGGGGTGATTTTTTGCCTAAAGTGGTGTCACAATTTCATGTTAACCAGGATATTGTGTTGCCTTCACTCTGTCCGGATCCGAAGAATACGAAAGAGCGAGATTTACACACATTGGATTTAGTGCGGGCCTTGAAGTTTTTATCTATCTATTACTCAAGGTTTTCGTAAGACGGACTCCCTGTTTGTGGTTCCGGCAGGTCGTCGGCGTGGTCAACGAGCTTCCAAGGGTTCTATAGCTCGTTGGATCCGGTCAGCTATTTTGGAAGCTTTACGCTTCGGGTGAATCTTGCCCGATTAAGATTCGAGCCCATTCCACGAGAGCTGTGGCTTCATCGTGGGCTTTTCATCAAGGTGCTTCGGCAGTGCAGCTTTGCCGAGCGGCGACTTGGCGCTCTGTCCACACGTTTACAAGATTTATAAAGTGGACGTCAGTGCTTCCGCTGATGCAGCCCTCGGACGTAGGGTCCTGCAGGCAGCTGTAGTTTAAAGTTCTGGATGAACTTGTGTTTAGCGCTGGTTGCGCTTTGTTGTTAAGGTTGTTGGGTTTCTGCCTTTTATTGGTTTTTTCCCACCCTTATTTTTGAACTGCTTTGGGACGTCCCATCAGTAATGAATTACTGTGGCTCTCTCCTTCATCTGCAGCTGAAACACGGATTTTGGTAAAGACTTACCTGTAAAATCCTTTTCAGCGAAGGAAGGAAGAGAGACACAGCACCCTCCCACGGCAGAAGTGTGTTGATGTTTTCAGATGCAGCGCGACCCTTATCTGATAGCGATTATCTGGGCTGAGGTCAGCGCGCTAAGGCTCTGTTCCAGCATCGCCAGCTCATCGCAGTAGTCAGGTTCCGTGAGTAGTACCTGGAACTCTGTGGTTTTTGGCTTTCTTTGCATGCATAACCTGTATCCTTGTGTTTTTTCTCTGAAGTTCCTTCAGAAAGGGGTTATGTTGCTCCGCTGGTGATCTTGGCTCTTTTCCTAAAAGCTTTGATACGACTGGAGCTGAGTAGGAGGAGCCCGAGCTGGAGGGGCCAGCCAGTCATCACTCTTTTGATCTGAGGTAACATCCTGATCTGGGGCTCCGCCTACCCATCAGTAATGAATACTGTGTCTCTCTTCCTTCCTTCGCTGAAAAGGATTTTACAGGTAAGTCTTTACCAAAATCCGTGTTTATAATCCCAAATCACATGTCAGAATATATAGACTATAACAGTATAAAGTATGGAGAAGATGTTTTTCCCTTTTTTCATATGCGTGTACAACTATTTATTTTATCTGTGCTTTAGGCAAAAATGGATGAAATTGCAAGAGTGTACCAACCAATCCTTACTCACTATCCCCAAAATCGGGAATCTCTGTGCCACATCTCTTGGCCGCCAGACGGGACCTCTCCAGGATAGTCCGTACTAGTAGTGGATCCGCTCGAGAAAAGATGGTGTGCCCCGTCAATAAGGTAACTCGTCTGGGATATATTTTGGTCCCTCCGCCTGCACACTAACTATGGACATTGGTCCATCTTGATGCCTGACCTCTTGATATACAGTCATGGCCAAAAGTTTTGAGAATGACACAAATATTAATTTTTACAAAGTCTTCTGCTTCACTTTTTCTAATGGCAATTTGCATATACTCCAGAATGTTATAAGAGTGATCAGCTTAACAGCAATTACTTGCAAGTCAATATTTGGCTAGAAAATGAACTTTATCCCCCAAAACACATTTCAACATCATTGCATCCCTGCCTTAAAAGGACCAGCTAACCTCTTTTCAGTGATTGCTCCATTAACACAGGTGTGGATGTTGATGAGGACATGGCTGGAGATCAATCTGTCATGATTAAGTAAGAATGACACCACTGGACACTTTAAAAGGAGGCTGGTGCTTGGCATCATTGTTTCTCTTCTGTTAACCATGGTTATTTCTAAAGAAAGACGTGCAGTCATCATTGCAATGCACAAAAATGGCCTAACAGGGAAGAGTATCGCAGCTAGAAAGATTGCACCTCAGTCAACAATCTATCGCATCATCAAGAACTTCAAGGAGAGAGGTTCCATTGTTGCCAAAAAGGCTTCAGGGCGCCCAAGAAAGACCAGCAAGCGCCAGGACCGTATCTTAAAAGGTGTTTCAGCTGCGGGATCGGGCTACCAGCAGTGCAGAGCTTGCTCAGAAATGGCAGCAGGCAGGTGTGAGTGCATCTGCACGCACTGTGAGGCGGAGACTCTTGGAGCAAGGCCTGGTCTCAAGGAGGGCAGCATAGAAGCCACTTCTCTCCAGAAAAAACATCATGGACAGACTGATATTCTGCAAAAGGTACAGGCAGTGGACTGCTGAGGACTGGGGTAAAGTTATTTTCTCTGTTGAATCCCCTTTTCGATTGTTTGGGACATCAGGAAAACGCCTCATTCGGAGAAGACAAGGTGAGCGCTACCACCAGTTTTGTCTCATGCCAACTGTTAAGCATCCTGAAACCATTCATGTGTGGGGTTGCTTCTCAGCCAAGGGAATCGGCTCTCTCACAGTCTTGCCTAAAAACACAGCCATGAATAAAGAATGGTACCAGAATGTCCTCCAAGAGCAACATCTCCCAACCCTCCAGGAGCAGTTTGGCGATCAACAATGCCTTTTCCAGCATGATGGAACACCATGCTGCCATAAAGCAAAGGTGATAACTAAATGACTCAGGGAACAAAACATAGAGATTTTGGGTCCATGGCCTGGAAACTCCCCAGATCTTAATCCCATTGAGAACTTGTGGTCAATCATCAAGAGACGGGTGGACAAACAAAAACCTAAAAATTCTGACAAAATGAAAGCATTGATTGTGCAAGAATGGACTGCTATCAGTCAGGATTTGGTCCAGAAGTTGATTGAGAGCATGCCAGGAGAATTGCAGAGGTCCTGAAGAAGAAGGTCAACACTGCAAATATTGACTTGCTGCATTAACTCATTCTAACTGTCAATATAAGCTTTTGTTACTCATATGTTCGCAATTATTATATTTCTGTCTGTGATAAAAACATCTGTCAAACACACATAAAAACCAGAGGATAGCAGATCATGTGAAAATATAATATTTGTGTCATTCTCAAAACTTTTGGCCATGACTGTACATAGTAACATAGTTATTAAGGTTGAAGGAAGACTTTAAGTCCATCTAGTTCAACCCATATCCTATCCTAACCTGCCCTAACATGTTGATCCAGAGGAAGGCAAAAAAAAAACTCAAGTGGCAAACAGTAAGCTTCACATTGGGGAAAAAAAAATTCCTTCCCGACTCCACATACGGCAATCAGACTAGCTCCTGGATCAACGCAATATCTAGCAAACTAGAGAATATAGCCTGTAATATTATACTTTTCAAGAAAGGCATCCAGTCCCTTCTTAAATTTTAGTAAGGAATCACTCATTACAACATTAGACGGCAGAGAGTTCCATAGTCTCACTGCTCTACAGTAAAGAATCTGCGTCTGTGATTATGGCTAAACCTTCTTTCCTCCAGACGTAAGAGGATGCCCCCTGTCCCGGTCACAGGTCTAAGAGTAAAAAAGATCATTAGAAAGGTCTTTGTACTGTCCCCTCATATATTTGTACATTGTAATAAGATCACCCCTAAGCCTTCGTTTCTCCAAACTAAATAACCCCAAGTGTAATAACCTGTCCTGGTATTGCAGACTCCCTAGTTTTCTAATAACCTTGGTCGCTCTTCTCTGCACCCGCTCCAGTTCTTTCTTATACACTGGAGACCAGAACTGTAGACAGTATTCTAAGTGTGGTCGCACCAGTGACTTGTATATTGGTAAAATTATGTTTTCCTCATGAGACTCTCAAGTCTAAATGTTTTCCTCATGAGCATCTATGCCTCATATATAGAATGTGTGAAGGTTGTAGGTAGGGTTTCCCATCGCTGACTTTATGACCCCACAATCTTTCCTTGTAGCATCTCCAGGGAATCATCATTTCCATCCCACATATAACCCTACATTCAGTGCTCTGCCTCTGCAATGAGGATACGTCTCTTCAGTGCTTATGAAAAGCGTATCGATTTAGTTTTTTCTGGTTTTTTGCTCTATGCACATCTTACCGAGAAGGAACAATAAGGGACCGGCACGACAGCTGGAGCAAGACTTAGTCAGCCGGTCTCGTCTTACAGTCACTATGGAGACCTATTCACGGATGGGATCTGCTGAGCTCTGATTCCCAGTCATGCTGTATGTTAATGATATGACATGGCCGTATGCTATAGATTCATTATGAGCAGAGCTAGCACACCGACCGCGCTCTAGAATAGGAAGGAGATGACTGTGAGATCTTATTGTGCCAGAATACAGTTTTAAATGGTAACAATACACGGACTGATAGAAATATATTTTGCTCTGATATTGAAGTATGTTGATGTCTCAAAGGGAGGATCCCCCTGTCGTATACCACCTCCCCACCCACTCTGCACTGATTGACAGCTGTGGACCGTGCAGTGGCATGCACAGCAGCCCATTGGTTACAGTATGTACAGTATAACTGCCCTGAGCTCATCAACAATGGGACTTTATCATTCCTACACACAACACAAGTAACAATGGTTCCAAAGTTGTACAAAGCCTTTAAAGGGTTTGTTCCTTTCCAATTAGGTTTCTACTGCCGGTTTAAGCTCTCTACAAAACAACAAACCATACTTAAGTCATCTTACCCTGATCCACCGGGGAGTTTCTGCTTCCAATCAGTGAGCTCCGCGGGAACACCCCACTCAGAGTAGCTGAGCTCACTCATTGGCTGTCGATGTGACATCCATGAGAAGCAGATACTGGGAGCTCACTAGTGGTCTAGGGAAGGTGAGTACAAAGGGGTGCTTGCTTCTTTTATAACAGCCTGGGGAATAACCACTTTAACTAAGGTCTGGGGGTAAGGTTACTCCTTTGTGGAGAGTGACATACCAGCTCTGGCGTGTCGAGGTAAGGAGGCTTATTCGCCGTGCAATGCTCCTCTGGGAAATTTTAATATGCAAATTGCCTCTTCAAACAAAGAGACTTGTACTCTATAGCGCCACCTGTTGGAAGTACGATCCTACAAGTCACAATCAACCCTTTAACGAGTCTTGTAATATGACTTAGGATAAAAGCCAAATCAGAATCTCCATTTGCAGACACGGTGTTTCGGACTGTTGGTCCTCGTCAGTGCAAAGTAGGAGAGATCTGATTTGGCTAGATGAGAGGCTCTGGACTGGGGTCTGGGGGGTAAGGTTTACTCCTTGTGGAGAGTGACATACCAGCTCTGGCGTGTCGAGGTAAGGAGGCTTATTCGCCGTGCAATGCTCCTCTGGGAAATTTTAATATGCAAATTGCCTCTTCAAACAAAGAGGACTTGTACTCTATAGCGCCACCTGTTGGAAGTACGATCCTACAAGTCACAATCAACCCTTTAAAACGAGTCTTGTAATATGACTTAGGATAAAAGCCAAATCAGAATCTCCATTTGCAGACAACGGTGTTCGGACTGTTGGGTCCTCGTCAGTGCAAAGTAGGAGAGATCTGATTTGGCTAGATGAAGGCTCTGACTGGGGTCTGGGGGTAAGGTTACTCCTTGTGGAGAGTGACATACCAGCTCTGGCGTGTCGAGGTAAGGAGGCTTATTCGCCGTGCAATGCTCCTCTGGGAAATTTTAATATGCAAATTGCCTCTTCAAACAAAGAGGACTTGTACTCTATAGCGCCACCTGTTGGAAGTAGCGATCCTACAAGTCACAATCAACCCTTTAACGAGTCTTGTAATATGACTTAGGATAAAAGCCAAATCAGAATCTCCATTTGCAACAGGGCACGTTGGCCCTGTCTGCAAATGGAGAATCTGATTTTTGGGTAATAAGCCACGGGGCTGGGGGGGGAAGGTTATCCTTTTAGGGTGCTACCCTTCTCAGGGGGCTTTTTTGGCAAGCCCTTTTAAAGCAAATTGTTTAAAAAAAGAGGACTTGACCAAAAGGCCCCACCTGGAAGTGATTCAATTCCAATAACCCTTTAACGACCCTGAAATTACTAGGGTAAAAGAAAACTTTTTCCATTTGCATTTCGGACCCGTCCGCAGTGGCAAAAGGGGAGATCCCCAATTTTTGGCCTTAGGGTGAGGCTTTGGACTTCCCTGGGGGAAAAGTCCCCTTTTTTGAAAAGGAAACAAAAAAACCCAAAGCTTGCCGGCGGTTTTTGAAGGAAAGGGAGCCCCCCTTAAAATTTTCCCCCGCCCCTGGCCCCCTCGAAAAATTTTAATACGAGGCCAAATGCCTTTTTCAAAAAGAGGCTTTACCTATTTCCCAACCTGTTGAAGAGGATCCAAAAAGTCACAACACCCTTTAACAGTCTTTTTAAAAGAATTTGGATAAAAACCCAAAACAAATCCCTTTGCAGCAACGGGGTTCACTGGGCCTCGCAGTCAAAGTAGGAAAAGATCTATTTGGGAATGAGAGGCCACGGGGCCGGGGTAAGGATCCTTTTTGGAATACATACCAGCTCTTGGGTGAGGTTTAAAAAGGGTTTTTCCCGTGAAAATCTCCTCTTTTTTAAAGCAAATTTCCTTTAAAACAAAAAGGACTGACCATAGCCCCTTTGGAAAAAGCGACCTCTCACAATAACCTTAAACGATCGTAAATTTACTTAAAAAACCAAATCAGAATCTCCATTTTTAGACAGGGTTTTTACTTTCCTGTCTGCAAATGGGGAATCGATTTGGCTTTTAACTTGACTTGGGGGTAAGGTTACTTCCCTTTTGGAGAGTACAACCCTTTTGGGGGGTTCAAATAAGGAGCATTCCCCCGGGAAGCTCCTCTGGAATTTTAATTTTGCAAATTGCCTCCAAACAAAAAGGCTTTTTCTTAAGCCCACCTTTGGAAGAGGACCACAATCCAAAACCCTTTAAAGAGTCTGATTTGGGGTTTTATCCAATCATTTCAAAACCTTTTTAAAGGTTTATTGTGACTTTTTTAGGCGCTACCCAACAGGGGGCGCTATAGAGTACAAGTCCCTTTGTTTTAAGAGGCAATTTGCATATTTAAAATTTTCCCGAGGAGCATTGCACGGGGAAAAGCCCCTTACCTCGACACGCCAAGCGGGAGTCACTCCCACAAGGAGTAACCTTTCCCCCCAACCCCAGTCCAGAGCCTCCACACCAAATCAGATCTCCCACTTTGCACTGACGAGGACCAACATCCGAAACACCGTGTCTGCAAATGGAATTTTGATTTGGCTTTTAAACCAATCATATTAAAAAGACTCGTTTAAAGGTTGATTGTGACTTGTAGGATCGCACTTCCAACAGGTGCCTATAGAGACAATCCTCTTTGTTTTAAGAGGGGAAATTTTCTATTAAAATTTCCCAGAGGAGCATTGCACGGCGAATAAGCCTCCTTTCCTCCACGCCAGAGCTGGGATGTCCTCTTTCCCCAGATAACCTTACCCCCAGACCCCTCCAGAGCCTCTCATCTAGCCCAAAACAGATCTCTCCTACTTTCACTGACGAGGACCCAAAATCCGAAAACACCGTGTCCCGCAAATGGAGATTCGATTTGGCTTTTTCCTAAAATCATATTACAAGACTCGTTAAAGGGTTGATTGTGACTTGTAGGATCGCTACTTCCAACAGGGGGCCTATAGAGTACAAGTCCCCCTTTGTTTGAAGAGGCAATTTGCATATTAAATTTCCCAAAGGGGCATTGCACGGCGAATAAGCTCCTTACCTCGACACGCCAGAGCTGGTATCACTCTCCACAAGGAGTAACCTTACCCCCAGACCCCAGTCCAGAGCCTCTCATCTAGCCAAAT
Source organism: Oophaga sylvatica (assembly GCA_033576555.1). Lineage (NCBI taxonomy): Eukaryota > Metazoa > Chordata > Amphibia > Anura > Dendrobatidae > Oophaga > Oophaga sylvatica. Next base: position 9,760 of record JARQOD010014143.1, read on the forward strand.
CAATTTCCTACTTGCACTGACGAGGACCAACAGTCCGAAACACCGTGTCTGCAAATGGAGATTCTGATTTTGGCTTTTAAACCTAAGTCATATTACAAGACTCGTTAAAGGGTTGATTGTGACTTGTAGGATCGCTACTTCCAACAGGGGGCGCTATAAGTAAAAGCCCTCTTTGTTTGAGAGGCAATTTTGCATATTAAAATTTCCCAGAAGCTTGCACGGCGAATAAGCCTCCTTTACCTCGACACGCCGGGCGGTATGTCACTCCCCCAAAAGGGAAAACCCTTTACCCCCAACCCCAGTCCAACCTCTCATCTACCAAATCAGATCTCTCCTATTTGCACTGACGGGGACCAACAGCCAAACCCGTGTCTGAAAAATGGAACGATTTGGCTTTTACCCTAATAAATTACAAGACTCTAAAGGTTTTGTGACTTGTGGGGTGTACTTCCAACGGGTGGCGCAAAAAGAACAAGCCCTTTTTTTGAAGAGAAATTTTGCATTTAAAAAATTTCCGGGGGAGCATTGCAGGGCGAATAAGCCTCCTTACCTGACCGCCGAGTGGTAGCACTCTCCACAAGGAGTAACCTTCCCCCCCAACCCCCAGTCCAGGCCTCTCATCTCCCAAATCGTTTTCCCTATTTTGCACGACAGGACCAACACCCCGAAAACCGTGTCTGCAAATGGAGATTCATTTGGTTTTTTCCCTAAGTCTATTACAAGACTCTTTAAAGGGGTTTGTTTGTGATTTGTAGGATCGCTACTTCCAACAGGGGGCGCTATAAGTAAAATCCTTTTTGTTTGAAGGGGCTTTTGCATATTAAAATTTTCCCAAGGAGCTTGACCGAAAACCCTCCTTACCTCGCACGCCAGAGCGGATGTCCCCCACAAGGGAACTTCCCCCCAGACCCCAGCCAACCCTCATCTACCAAATCAATTCTTACTTTGCACTGACGAGGCCAACAGTCCGAAACACCGGTCGCAAATGGGTTCTGTTTGGGCTTTTAAACCAAAAGTCATATTACAAGCCCCTTTAAAAGGGGGTTGATTGTGATTTTAGGACGCTACTTCCAACAGGTGGCGCTATAGAGTACAAGTCCTCTTTGTTTAAAAGGAAATTTTGCATTTTAAAATTTTCCCCAGAGGAGCTTTGCACGGGAATAAGCCCCCTACCTCGAACGCCAGAGTGGATTTACTCCCAAAAGGAGAAACCCTTACCCCCCAGCCCCCATCCAAGCCTCTCATCAACCCAAAAAACAGATCTCCCTATTTGCATACAGGCCCAACGTCGAAACACCGGTTGCAAAGGGAGATTTGATTTCTTTTTATCCTAAGTCATATTACAAGACTCTTTAAAAGGTTGTTTGGAAATTGTAGGATCGCACTCCCAACAGGGGCCTAAAGTAAAAGTCCCTTTTTTTTTGAAGAGCAATTGATATTAAAATTTCCCAAGGGAAATTGCACGGCGAAAAGCCCCCTTTCCCCTCACACGCCAGAGGGGTATGTCACTCTCCACAAGGAGAAACCCTTCCCCCCCGCCCCCGTCCGGGCCCTCTCATTACCCAAAACAGATCTCTCCTATTTTGCACTGACGGGGAAACCAACATTCCGAAACACTGTGTTGAAAGGGAATTCTGATTTGGTTTTTATCCAAAGTCATATTACAAACTGTTAAAAGGGTTGATTGTGATTGTGGTCGCTACTTCAAAGGGTGGCGTATAGAGTACAAGTCCTTTTTTTGAAGAGAAATTTACACTTTAACAAATTTAATTTCAAAAGAACTTGGACCCATTTGGATAAACAGAACT
>JARQOD010014144.1:0-11562 GCA_033576555.1 Oophaga sylvatica
CCTTTGCTGATCCTTCGCTTCAAAAGGGGGATTCCACCCACATTCTTCTGGGGATTCGTAGAAACAACTACAGGGTATGGTTCCCCAAAAGTTTCTGGATAGCAGCCAATAGTACAGCACACGCTCATTTGTATTAAAACGTATCTGTCACTCATATTTTTAAACTTACAGCAACACAACAGGAACCACTAAGAAGCAAAACACTCCACGCAACGGTGGGAGTAATAACAGTCAAACCACGCTTAAATATGGGTCTGGCTCATTATTCAAATTATTGCAGCCTCAAAAACGTTAAATGTCCATTTTGCTATGATGCCACTAAAAATCGTAGTCGGTGGGTAATCGATGTGAAACGTAAGAGTACATGCTACAAAATCGCATCAACTACAAAAAATCGGATGCCAGTCGCATCAATGTTCATGAAATTTTTATCCGATTATTGACCGACTAAAACGGACCGATTTTTTAGACGTTGTGTGTGACTCCAGCCTAACTGACTTTTCAGGAGAACTTGCAGCAGGATGTCTGTCTCTGCTTGTACTAATCCTTCTTTCCCTCCATTCTTCATCCTCTTTCTCCTTTGATTCTTTGAATTTTTAAAACCCCAACTGTCTTCTCACAGAAATGGGATAATTTGTCTTTACTAAATACAGATTTTAACCATGAAATATGGGGGAAAGATCAGTCCAGGAAAAGAAAGAAGAAAATATCTGAATGAAGATATTTTACAAAGTTACTTATTTCATGTGAAATATTCATGAATTTAATTTGAATGTTACTTTTTAAAGGTGAGAGTATTGTATTGGCAAAGGTTCATGATATCTTTTAGCCTTACTATTAGTGTCAAAGTTCAGGTGCCAAAAGTACTAGTGATCCGTTCTCATTTTATATATCCTAGTCTAACAAAGCAGAATTGTCTGGAGAAGTTGAGTCACACTATGCTGCTGAAATAAGGAGCATTAATAAAAAATATTTTTATCTGATAAAGTGCCCTCTCCCCTCTGGCATTGGTGTGCGATTGTGACATGTATTCAATGTAATGCAGGTATTACTGTAGTCACAGAACAGCAGAAGCCAGTAACAAGTCAGTGCCTTAGCTTCACATACACCAGCCTAAGGAACAGTGTTAATATTGTGCCAAAATTAAAATTTTTCTTCCCATGCTTCTGCCAATTTAAGTTTATCTTCCCATTTGGTCTTTACCTTCATAAACATGACATTGTCACCAGCTGCAGTAATGTTCCTGTAGTTTTGTACTTCAAAATCTATTTTGTGGCAAAATTTACCTATTTGTAACCCTTTTTAAATGATCTTTTTTGTACGTCGTGGGGTCCTGAATGTGAAGTGTTTTATATTTAGATAACTCTATGTATGAACGGGTTGAAACATGCTTATCTCTGTTCTAATGGTGATCTTTATATTGTTGTGCACTGCATCCTTCCCCTAAATACATTTCTGAAAAAAAAAAGTCTTCTGTGTTCTTTAAAATTATAGCGCCAAAGATATTGCTAGCATTTGATATTATAAATGTGTGTGTATACAGTCCTGCTCATCGTTATTGGCAGCCATTAAGTTCATAATGTAAAATATCTCCTGAAAAAAAAGAATAATGAAAGTTTTTTTTTGTATAGAACACTCAAGTTAAATTCAAAAGAGCAAATGATAAACAATAATTTAAAACAAAAACAGTGGCAGTAAGAACTGATATTGGCACCCATTGCATTAGTATGGAAACATGTTTTGATTTATGTGTTAAATCATAAATGAGAATCACCTGTAATTGTTGTTACCCATGTGTCATGAATTAGCCAATGAATGATGACTTCAGTGTTTAAAAAGCCACATGGTAGGCCGTTCCTTTGTCCCAATGGTGAAGACAAAGGACCTGTCTGAGGACCTCAAACTGCTATTGGCAAATACAAGACAACCAAAGGGTATAAGGTCATCCTTTGTATCCCAGTTTCAACACTGCGCAATATTCTTAAGAAGTTTTCCATTCATGATACCATCAAGAACCTCCCTGGACATTTAGAAATAGGAAAATTGACAAGAGATGTCTCAGAAGGTTGATGCGAATGGTGGAAAAAACACCACGTCAAACATTCAAAGACCTGAAGGCTAATCTGGAATAGTATCGGTTCATGATTTCAATAAGTACCTTATGCAGCACACTAAACCATGCAAGCTTTATGGTGAAGGTCAAGGAAGAAACCATTGAATAAAGAAAAGGCCTAAAAAGGAACAACTGATCTTTGCCAAAGAGTACCTGATAAACCACAATCCGTCTGGGAAAATGTTCTATGGACAGATAAAACAAAATAGTGCTTTTTGGCAATGCAAAGCAACAATTTGTTTACAGATGGCGCAATGAAGTTTATAAGGAAAAGAACACCCTACCCAGCAGTTAAGCATTGTGGAGGATACTAAGGATCCATAATGCAGTGGGTTGCTTTGCTGCATCTGGTACTGGAGGCCTTTACCATATCACAGGAATCATGAAATCGGAGAATTATCAAGAGATTTTTAGAGCGAAGTGTCCTACCCATTGTAAAAACTTTTTTAAAATGTCCAGTAATGTGTCCTGATGTCAATCCCATTGAAAATATCTTGAGTGAGTTGAAATCTATCATTGAAAAAAAGAACTCTGCAACATTCAAGAGCTTGAACAAACTGCAAAGGAAGAGTGGGGGAAAATACCAGCTGAGAAGTGCAAGAAGCTTATTGATGGCAACAAGAAACATTTGTAGCTGTCATCAATGCTAACGGTGTGCAACCAGGTATTAATTAGGGGTGCCTATATTGCTGAACATGCTGTTTATTCTGTTCATTATTTGAAATTGCAACATGTAAGTTGAAAAAGAATTTTTATTTGTTGTACTACTTTGGACCATTAAAAAAAAATCCTGAGGTTATAATTTTTGGTACATTTCCATTTATTTCTGAAAATATTGTATCTATGAAGAAAATAAGGTGTCCGATAATGGTGAGAGCACGTATATAATATATACACATATATACACTGCTCAAAAGATAAAGGAAACACTAAAATGCCACATGCTAATACACTAAAGAAATATTCCAGTTGCAAATGTTTATACATTACATAGTGGAATGCGTTGAGCGCAATAAAACCTAAAAAAAAATGATCAATCTAGACAAATTAATAAATTACAGGGATTTGGAATTTAATCTCAAAATCAAAATAGAAAATCAAATTACAGGCTGATACAACTTCAGGGGAATTGCCTTAAAACAAGGTAGGGGACATACTCCTTGAAAAAGTTAAAAATTTGTCTCGTCAATCCGCTGATATTTCTTCCAAAAGTCTTAAGAAGACATCTTGATGGCCCCGGGACAAAGCTGAGATGAGCCTTTAAATGTTCTTATTGCTCAGCATGGTTTTTATCTTGAAACTCTGCCATGCGGGCCCAATTTTTTGCCCATCTTTCTATTGGGAGTCATGAGCACTGACTGGAAGTGAGGCCTGCAGTTCTTTAGCGTTGTGGGATCTTTTGTGACCTCTGGGATAAAGTCATCGCTGCACTTTTGGGGGTAATTTTGGTAGGCCGACACTCCTAAAGATTCACCTTTGTAACCTTTTCCAGACTGATAGATCTAATTTACTTTTTTTCTGATTTTTCCAAATTTTCTTTGTCAGCAGGTCCATTTAATTTGATTTCTTGATTGAGAAGAGGTGTGGCAGTAATCGGGCCTGGTGTTGCTAGAAATTTGAACACCGCTTCCCAAGATGTGATAAACCATTTAATTTATGTTTTGGGTGTGGATAAATTTTTTCACTCGGGGCCCTGTAGGTTTGGACTTCTTTTTCCCTTTAATAATATAGACCTTTTATTTAAAACTGCATTCTATTTACTTGTTATCTTTGTCTAACATTTCAATTTGGTGATCTCAAACTTTACATTGACAGACATCAAACAATAGAAATCAAAAAGGGGCAAACCTTTTCACACAACTGAGTCCAGAAAATTTGACAGTAATTCAAGTTTTGGCTTTTTAAACGGGGTACCAAAACATATTAAGGTATAGTTAATCAAACATAGGCATAAAGGCAGACTCTCCGCTTTAAATTTGAGAATACCCACATCCTAATTGGCGTAAGGTTTTAGGAATTACAGCTCCCTAATATATAGGTGCTTTTTTTTAATGGACCGAAGTAAGTGGACAATTATTTCAAAAAGCCTTTAACCCCTCACCCCCAATGGTGTTTGCACGTTAATGACCGGCCAATTTTACAATTCTGACCACTGTCTCTTTATGAGGTTATTACTCTGGAACGCTTCAACGGATCTTCGCGATTCTGAGAATGTTTTCTCGTGACATATTGTACTTCACGTTAGAAGTAAAATTTCTTCGATAATAACTTGCGTTTATTTTTGAAAAAAACGCAAATATGGCGAAAATTTTTAAAATTTTGCAATTTATCAAATTTGAATTTATTCCCTTAAAACAAGAAATATGTCACAAAAATAGTTAGGAAATAACATTTCCCACATGTCTACTTTACATCACACAATTTTGGAACCAAAATTTTTTTTTGTTAGGAAGTTATAAGGTTAAAAGTTGACCACGATTTTCATTTTTACAACAAAATTTACAAAGCCTTTTTTTTAGACCACCTCTCATTTGAAGTCACTTGAGGGTCTAATGCAAAAATACCCAAAAGTGACACCATTCTAAAAACTGCACCCCTCAAGTACTCAAAACCACATTCAAAAGATTATTAACCCTCAGGTGTTCACAGGAACTAAAGCAACGTGGAAGGAAAAAATGAATATTTTACTTTTAGCCACAAAAAAAGATCTTTTAACAAACTTTTTTTTTATTTTTACAAGGGTAAAAGGAGAAAATGGACAATAAGGTTGTTATGCAATTTCTCCTGAGTAGCCAATACCCAATATGTGGGAAAACCACTGTTTGGCACACGGCAGAGCTCGTAAGGAAGAGCGCCGTTTGACTTTTTCAAACAAAATTGGCTGGAATTGAGATTGGACGCCATTCGTTTGGAGAGCCCCTGATGCGCCAAAACAGTGAAACCCCCACAAGTGACACCATTTGGAAACAGACCCCCTAAGGTACATATCTAGATCTGTTTGAGCACTTTAACCCCCAAGTGTTCACAAAAGCTTATAATGCCTGGTGTGAAAAAAAAAAAAACAATTTTCCACAAAAATGATTTTTAGCCCAAATTTTGAATTTTCCCAAGGAATTGGACCCCAAAAGTTGTTGTCCAATTTTGTCCTGAGTACCTGATACCCCATATGTGGGGTGGGGAAACTGTTTGGGTGCACGGCAGGGCTTGGAAAGGAAGTAGTAACGTTTTGGAATGCAGACGTGATGGGTCATGTTCCGTTTGCAGTGCCCCAATGAGCCTAAATAGTGGAAAACCCCCACAAGTGACCCCATTTTGGAAACTAGAACCCCCTAAGAACTTATCTAGATCTTTGGTGACACTTTGAACCCCCAAGTGCTTCACACAAGTTTATAATGCCCGGCATGAAAATAAAAAATCCTATTTTTTTCCCACAAAAATTATCTTTATCACTAATTTTTTATTTTTTCCAAGGTAACAGGAAAATTGGACCACATAAGTTGTTGTCCAATTTGTCCTGAGTAGCTGATACCCCAAATGTGGGGGGAAGCACTGTTTGGGCTCACGGCAGAGCTCGGAATGGAAGGAGCACCATTTGACTTTTTCCAACCAAAATTGGCTGGAATTGGAGATTGGATGCCATGTTGCATTTGGAAGCCCCTGATTGCCTAAACAGTGAAACCCCCCACAAATGACCCCATTTGGGAAACAGACCCCCTAAGGAACTCTCTAATCTTTGTGAGCAATTTGAACCCCAAAGTGCTTCACACAATTTATAAATGTAGAGCCGTAAAATTTAAAAATCAATATTTTTTCCACAAAAATGATCTTTTCACCCCAATTTTTATTTTCCAAGGTAACAAGACTCCAAAAGTTATTGTGCAATTTGTCCTGAGTGCCTGAACCCCATAGTGGGGGTAAACCACTGTTTGGTGCATGACAGATTTGGAAGGGAAGGACGCCGTCTGACTTTTTCAACGCAAATTGGCTGGACGCCATGTCGTGTTTGGAGAGCTCCTGATCTGCCTAAACATGGAAACCCCCATAAAAGACCATTTTGGAAACTAACCCCTAAAGGGAACTTATCTAATGTGTGGTGAGAACTTTTAACCCCAAGGTGTTTCACTAAAGTTATAACGTACAGCCGTAAAATAAAAAATCCTTTTTTTTTTACAAAAATGATTTTTTTCGCCCCCAATATTTATTTTCACAAGGTAACAGAAGAATTGGAACCCAAAAGTTGTTGCCCAAATTTTGTCCTGAGTACGCTGATACCCAATATGTGGGAGAAAACTACTGTATGGGCGCACGTCAGGCTCGAAGGGAATATGACGTTTGGATTGCAGACTTTGATGAATGGTCTGGGCCAGTCACATTTGGAGAACCCCTGATGCACCTAACAGTGGAACCCCCCACAAGTGACCCCATTTTGGAAAATAGACCCCACAAGGAACTTATCTAGATGTGGTGACACTTTGAACCCCGAATGGCTTCACAGAAGTTTATTAACCACACCGTAAAAATAAAAAATCTTTTTTTTTTTGCAAAAATAATTTTTTTGGCCCCAATATTTTATTTTTAAACAAGGGTAACAGGAGAAATTGGACCCCAAAAGTTGTTGTCCAATTGTCCTGAGTACGCTGGATATCCAAATATGTGGGAGAAAACTACTGTATGGGTACACTTGGGCTCGAAGGGAAGTAGTGACGTTGGATTGCAGACTTTTGATGAATGGTCTGGGGGCTCATGTCGCATTTGGAGAGCCCCTGATGCGCCTAAACAGTGGAAATCCCCAAAGTGACCCCATTTTGGAAAATAGACCCCACAAGAACTTATCTAGATGTGTGGTGAGCGCTATGAAGCCCCAAGTGCTTCACAGAAGTTTATAATGTACAGCCTAAAAACAAAAAAATAATTTTTTTTGTAAAAAAAATGATATTTCGCCCCCATTTTTATTTTCCCAAGGTAACAGAAAAATAGGACAAATTGCACAATAACTCTTGGGGCCAGAGTACGCTGATACCCCATAGTGGGGATAAACTACTGTTTGGACGCATGGCAGAGCTGAAATGAAGAGCACCGTTTGACTTTTCAACGCAGAATGGCTGGAATTGAATCAGACGCCATGTCACATTTGGAGACCCCTGATGTGCCTAAACAGCGAAACCCCCCAATCTAACTCCAACCCTAACCCCAACACACCCCAACCCTAGTCCCAACCCTAACCACAAACCTAACCCTAACACACCCCTAATCCCAACCCTAACCCTAATCCTAACTTAGCGCCAACCCTAACCCAACTTTAGCCGAAACCCCTAACCTAACCCTAATGGGAAAATGGAAATAAATACTTTTTTTTATTTTATTATTTTTCCCTTACTAAGGGGTGATAAAGGGGTTTGATTTACTATTTATAGCGGGTTTTTATGATTGGCAGCTGTCACGCTAAAAACGCTTTTTATTGCAAAAATAGTTTTTGCATCATCACATTTTGAGACTATAATTTTTGCATATTTTGGCCCACAGAGTCATGTGAGGTCTTATTTTTTGCGGACGAGTTGACGTTTTTGTTGTATACATATTTTGAGCACGTGAATTTTTTGATCGCTTTTATTTTGATTTTGGAGGTTAGAATGAAAAAAAATCAGCAATTCATGAATTTCCCTTTTGGGGGCGTTTATTACCCTCCGCGTGTGGGAAAATTGATAAAGCTTTTAATCTTTCGGTCAGTACGATTATGCATACTTCATTTTTATCATTTTTCATGTTTTGGCGCTTTTATAGAATAAAAACAATTTTATAAAAAAAAATAATTTTTTTGCTCCTTATTCTGAGCTATAACTTTTTATTTTTTCGCTGATGAGCGTATAGGCTCGTTTTTGCGGACAAGATGACGTTTCAGCGGGACCATTTTTTTTACATCGGTCTTTTTATCGCTGTTTATTCCACTTTTGTTTGGCGAAAATGATAAAGCATTGATTTTTTGCTTCTTTTTTTTTTTAAGGGGGCACTAAAGGGTTAACTAGTGGACAATTTTATAGGGGGTCTTTCGACGCGCGAACCAAATATGTAAATTTTATTGCTTTGTTTTTTTTATTTTCAGAAAATAAAATTTTTTGGGGAAAATTTTTTTTTTTTTTTTATTTATTTGGATTTTTTTAAAACATGTTTATTTTTTTTTTTAACTTTTTATTTGTCCCCCGGGTGACTCATTATTTTGTCAACGCTGGGGACATGTGCACAGACCGCACACCCTCGTCAGCTGCCCAGGGTTCTCATGCCGCCTCACAGGCACTAGGGAAACCCCCCCTCCGGACCCCCCCATTTTACCGGGGTCCGAGGGAAAGCCCCAAAACGCGATCACATCGCGTGCCTGGGGGCCAGGGGGGCGCGCAAGCCCCCACCCCCGTCCTCCCCGGCCCCCCAAAAAAAACCGCAACTTTTGATCCGGGTGAAAGGGTTTAAAGTCCGGGGGGGCCGGACCGCCCCACACATCAGGGGTGCACTGTATAAACTGACACCCCCCCGCGACGCGCGCCCCCCCCCGGGGGGGGTTCCGACCCCACAGACTACATCCCCCCCATGGCATACCCCGGTCCCTTTTGGGGGGATATACGTCCGATGGCGAAGGGGTTAATGGCCAGGGGAAAAAACGGGAGCTTTCCAGTGTGACTTTTGTATTTGGGAAAACTTGCTTAACCCGAAAATACATAAAAGGGCCCAAAGGGGAAAGAAAAAAACTTTGGGGGACCACGCTTTTTCCGAATACCGTAAAAGCCACCCGAGTAAAAGCCGACCCCCCAATTTTCCAAAAAAACCTAAAAACTTCGACTCGAAAAACCAGGGGGGAAAAAAGAATTGCCCAATGTCCCATTTTTATCCCCCAAACTCCATAGTTTACCCCCCTAATTTTTCCCCAGATTCCCCCCCAAATTTTCCCCCCAAAAAATTTAAAACCCCCAAAAATCCCCCCAAAAATTTTCCCCCCGATATCCCCATAGTTTTCCCCAAAATGAAATTTTGGGCCCCTGATTATCCCCCAAAATTACCCCCCAAGATAACCCCCCAAATTTTCCCCCTAATAAGCCCCAAAATTTACCCCCAAAAAAGTTAAGCCCCATAATTATCCCCCCAAGAAACCCCATAGTTTACCCCCAAGGCCACATAAGCCCAATTCTGCGAAACCCGAAAAAAAAAAAAGGGGAACCCCCTTTTCCGTTGGGGGGGGCCGGGGCCGGGGCCTGAGCACGGGACCCCGGGCCCTAGGGGGGCGGGTCCGGTGTCCCGATCGCTCGGGGCCCCGGGCACCAGCGATATTTACCTGTCAAAAACCGTCACCCTGCTCGCCGCCGTCCCCCGGGCCCCACAGCAATAACGCAGGGGCGCTGCGCACAAAACACGCATCGCCCCTCTCCGATCAAACAAAAGGCCCCGGGCACAGCGGAACGGGCGGGAAGTATCGCTTATATTTACCCTTCCGCGGGTGCTCTCGCCCGCCTTTCCCCCCCACGCCCCGCGCCATTTCAGGGGTCACGTTTTTCCGCTCTTTAAAAGCATGAATAGTCATAAACACAAAGGGGGAAATCTGGCCCGGGGACCGGGAGAATCAGGGGCAGAGACCGGCCGGGGGGGATAAACAGGGCACTCGCTCCCCCTCCTCCGCCGACCCCCCGGGAATGACTCAATAAACCAAGGGGGACTTTCAGCCCTAAAAAATGGCGAAAAACTCGCTTTTAAATTTGAGTATAACGAAAGGGGGCAAGAGGGAATCCCCCTGGCCCCCCAAGGGGCCCCCCCATGACTTCACGCAGGGGGCCATCATTTCCATAGGGGCCCAAGTCAACCGGTCCCAGGCGCAAACTTTTAATCGGGCCCTCAATCCAAAAAGATTTTGGTGGGGCAACGTCATTCTAATGCAAATAAATATGGTATTGCTGAAAATTTATCTTTTTTCCCCAAAAAAAATTTTTATTTCGTAAAACTCCAAAACATATAAATGGGTATTCGTAACAACTGTGTGATTAATAAAACTGCCTTCCATTTACCACAGATTTAAAAAAAAAATTTTTGGGCCATTTTCTCCTCTATCCTTTTAAAACTAAAGTAAAACTGGCTAAAGCTTTTTGTGAAATTTTTTTTTTTTTCGTTTTCACAGATCAACGTTTAAAAATTTTGTGCCACCTGTGGGGGAAGGGGGTACAACACTCTAGAAAATTCCTTTAAGGGCATTTCCAAAAGGGGGGCACTTTTTTTTTTTTTTTTCCCTTTTATCAAAACAGGGGGCCCCCAAACTACAGACACCCGCAACCCGTCGCGTTTTAAAAATTCACTCCCTTTTTTAACAAGCTGTGCGCCCAAACATAGTTTACCAAAAATCGGTAACTCAACAAAATTTTTCAAAAAAAATTTTGGGTTTTATTTTGTGTAAAAAAAAAAAAAATTCAAAATTTTTCCCACAAATTTTTTTTTTGTTCAATTTTTAACTTTTGGGAAGCACCTGCGGGGCAAGGGGGCTCCCCTACTTTTAGAACATTTCTTGAAGGTCAGTTTCCAAACTGGGGCACTTGGGGGTTTCCACGTTTGGGGACATCAGGGGGTCACCAAACGTGACGGGCGTCCCTAACCCGTTCCAAATTTTTAAAAAAAAAAAAAACGGGGGCCCCTTTCCCTTTCCAAACTCTGCCCCGTGCTCAAAAAGGCTTTCATCCCCACAAGGGGATCTCAGAACAGAAATTGAGCAAAAATTTTTGGAAAAATTTGTTTTCCTGTTACACTTACAAAAAAAAAATGGGCGAAAATTTAGTAAAAATTAAAGTTCATTTTTTACATTTCCCTTTCCCGTCAAGCAACCCGAAGGGTTAATAAAATTTTTTAAAATTGGGTTTTTAGCAACTTGAGGGGGGCAGTTTTTTGAATGGTTTTACTTTGGGGATTTTTTTGTCCTAAGTCCCCAAAATCACTCAAAATGAATGATCCCAAAAAAAGATTTTGTAAATTTTTTGAAAAAAAAATAACTGGGGGCTCAAACCAAAACAAATATTCCTGGGGGTTTTTTTTTTGGGAAAAAAAAGGCTTAGGGGGGATCTTATTACAATGTATAAATTGAGGGGCAACAAAACCTTTTTAAGATTTTTTTTTTGCTCAAAACAGTTGCTTTCAATCCCCACATATGGGGGTATCTGCATGAACGGGAGGAAATTGAGCAACAAAATTTTGGAATCCGTTTTGTTTTCTGTTTTACCCATTAAAAAAATAAAAGACTGTGGGTTGCAATTTAGTAAAAAAATTTTGTTAATGTTATTTTTTACATTCATTCCTGTCAAACGCCTGAATGGTTAATAAATTTTTAATGTGGTTTGAGCAACTTGAGGGGTGCAGTTTATTTCGCCTGTGAACACTTTTGGTCTTTTCTGTCTATAGGTCCTCTAAATAACTTCAAAAACGAATTATCC
>JARQOD010014145.1:0-11562 GCA_033576555.1 Oophaga sylvatica
TGTTCCACAAATCGTTGTTTAAAAAAAGGGAACGGGACCATTAAAAACCGTCCCTCTACCTCCTCCCCCCGGGGTGGGCTGGTAATTTGGGTTTCAGGGACGGATCTTGCTCATCTAATCCCCGGGCCCTTCAGCCCTTTTTCATTGGGGGGGTATGGCCCCGAGGGAGGGTTTTGGGGGGTTTTTGCGTCGGATTTTAAAAAAGAAAACCTTTTTTGGTTGGGGGCCCCTTTCCCCCTATTTTCCCCCAAAAGACCACCCCGGGGGCCAGAGGCCCCTCGGGGAAAAGGGGGGGGAAATGTCACGGGTGTGTCGCGGCGGGATCCCCCCCGATTGCACCCCCGACTTCCACAGGGGGGGATTTTTGGTGGGGGGTTTTTTTTTGGCACGAGGGTTTTAATTTTTTTTTTCTCGGTTTCGGGGCGACCGGGCCCGCCCAGCTGCGATTGAGTTTTGTTAATTAGCTTCTTTATATACCTGCGGGGTTTCTAGGGAAGTTGCCGGGGAAAGAAAACTTCAGCCCCAACGGGCGGTCTTTTTTTGAAAATTTTAAACTAGGTGCCTTTTGGGTTTTTTTTCCTTTCCCCCCGCTTTTTGTTTATCTTCCCTTTTAAAACCCTTTTGTTTATCTGTATGGAAGTGTTGTATGCAAGGCTGGGTTTTCCCTTTTCCCCCTTTTCGTTCGTTTGCTTAGGTGGTAAGCGTGACCTGCCCATTCCCTGTGGTTTGGAAAACAGGGCCCCTTTTAGGCTAATTACAGGGGTCGGGTTTTCCCGGAGCAGGGTTACGCTGGGGGCCCCCGGGTTTTTCCCCAAATTTAAAAGTCCCCCCGGGAGGGGGGGACTAGGGGGCCCCCCTTCAGGGTCAGAAGCCCCCCGGTTTCCCCCTCACCAGAGCCCCATGACACAACAGTATTGCCCCCCAAAAAACATAGGATTTATTCAGGAAGACTTGCGGGGAAAATACTATGTATAAAGTTTTTTTTCTCATTATTGAAAATTTAAAAAATGTCACTTTTATATAGGTTGCTATTTTGAAATATCTGTTATACGTGGACAGGTTTTAAGGCTGTTAAGGAAACCAAACCAGGGAAAACCTTTCCACAGCGCGGAATGGGGGTACCTTGGGCCCACCAAAAAAAAAATTTTCTTGGGCCCCCCACATATTTCCCCCAAACCCTTTTAAGAAGGGGGAAAAAAGGACAAAGGCTGGGGCACGCGTCCGCTGCAGAAAAATTTTTGGCCATCCATTGCACCCCCGACTGCCAGAGTTGGTGGATGTTTTTAACCCCGGGTGGGGGAGGGATCCCTCGGGGGCCATCCGTCGTGCTCACAGGAGGCCCAGAAGTTGTGGGGGGGCAAAAAGCATACCTCCAAATTTTGAAAAAAAGGGGGTTTTTAAAGGGGTACCGCGCTGAAATTTTAGGCCACGCCCCCCCACCCACCATTTCACAGCTAAAACAACCATATCCTCGCCCCAAGCTTAAACCCCTTTTTCCCCGCTGATCACACGCCGGAAAAGGGGGCACATGGGGTATGAGGGGAAAAAAAAAAAAGAGCGAGAGAAAAGAACAAGAAGAAAGAAAGAGAGGGAAAAAAAAGAAAAGAAGAGAGAAAGAAAAAAACAGAGGAAAAAGAACAGAGAGCGAAAAGGAAAGAACAAGAGCGAAAAGACTAAAGAAAAAGAAAGACTAGAGGAGACCCCAAGGGGGTAGTTTTGGGTTTTTGGGTTTTTGGGGGGGCAAAAAATTCTGAGGGGGGGCCCCCCAATTTAAGAAAACCCAAAAAAAACCCCGCTGTTGCCAAAAAAAATTTTATATAAAAAGACCAATATTGAAAAACCCATATGGTCTTGGGGGAAAAAATACCAGCCCCCACAGAACTAAATAAACAGCACAGGTACAGATAAAACCCCGCGATGTTTTTTTTCTAAATGGAAAATTTTTTACTTTCATGTCTTTTCATCTGGCCCAACCGACATGAAGACTTCCCCCAGGACTCGGGGCCGCAAAATTACAACAAAACACATTTCACTTCTCAATTTTTAGCATTTTTAGGGGCCCCAAATTTTTGGGTTTCTAAAATGCACAAATCCTCACCTCTGATCCCCCAAAACTGACCCCCTGCTGCCATATTTGCCCCCCTTTTTGCAAACCCGATACCCCAAACGAGCCGTGCTGCCGATGTTCCCTATTCCCGCCCCTATACCCCAAAACTGGGGCCCTTGCTTGGTCCTTTTTTCTGCACCCCCATACCCCAATAAATGAGCCGTGCTGCCGTATGTGCCTATTACTGCCCCATCCCCCCAAAACTGACTTTCTGTGCTGTATGTGTCTCTATTACGCACCTGCCCGTGGGGTTCTGTTTTGACCCTAAATTTTAAAGCACCCTCTAGAATAAGTAATCCCGGGGGGGAAGTGCCTAGGGAAAAAGTGCCCCATTTTTTTCCCCTAGGGTTTAAAAAAAAACCCCCGTGTCCCCCCTTTTACAGTCACAGTAACCCGATTTCCCCCCATAACAAAAAGGTCCACTTTACATTTAATAAGTCCAAGGGTTCCCCCCCCCGTACCCTCTCCCCTTACACAGAATAATCCCCTCACGGGGTTAAACTGACCCCTTAATGCCCCCCAAAATATTTAAGGGGGCCAACACTGTTTTGGGGGCCCCAGTTTCACCCCCAAAAGCATTAAACACCAGTTTGTCTCCCAAAATTTTTAAGCCCCCCTAGGCAGCCCCCTAATTTAAAAAAAACCCCTTTGGCAGAGGGTAAAAATAATGCCCCCCAAGGGGAGCCGCTTTTTTTTAATGGCCCCCCCCTAGGCGCCCTGTAAAATAATGCCCCCCCATTTGGGAGTCTCGTAGATTAAAGCCCCCAATTTTGGGGGCCTCGTAGTATAATCACCCCCCCCTTTCAGCCCTGTAGTATAAGCCCCCCCTTCAGCCTCCCTAGTAAAAGCACCCCCATTAAAAAAAAAAAAAAAAACAAAATTTCTCCCCCCGGCTCCGTGTGCTCACTGTTCTTCCCCCTTGCTTGACGGGGGGGCCCCGGGGCAGGTGTTTCTCCCCCCCGCGTCAACGTTTAAGGGGGGGGATTATGGGGGGGAAGGGGAGCGCTCGCCCTTCCTCTCAGGGGGTCAGCTTTTTGGGCGGGTTTGTTTGTTTTTAAAAAAGTGACCCTCCGATAACGGGGGGGGGCCCCCTTCTGGCACCCCCCCCCCCACCACCTTTTGGGGGCCCCCTTTTTTTCCCGGGCGGCAGAGCAGGGGAGAAAATTTTCTCCCTGCTCTGCCGCAGAATGTTACTGTAAAACCCCGAACAGTTACTGGGGTTTGCCCCGGGGGGGGGGGCCCCCTCAGAGCGGGGGGCCCCCGGGGCACCCCCCCTCGCCCCGCGCCCCTTTAACTTTCAAATCGGGGGCCCACCAGCGGGAGCGGGCCCCCCCCGGGGGGTTTTTTCTCCTTGTCCCGGGGGCTCAGTCCCCCTGCTTGCCCCCCTAAATACCGGGCCCGGGCATCTGCTTATCTTTGCTGGAAACCAAAAATGGGGACCCCCCAAAAAAAAAATTGGCGGGGCCCCCCCCTTATTTTTTTTTTAAACCCCCCCCCAAAAGAACAAAACCGCTGAGGCCTGGATTTTCAGGCTTTTAAAAGGAGCCAAGATCCATGGACCTTGCCAGCCTGATAATACCAGGCCACAGATCTGCAATCTTCTTTTAAAAAAAATTTGGGTCCCCTCAAAAAAATTTTGGCGGGGGCCCCCCCCCCTTTTTTTTGTTAACC
Source organism: Oophaga sylvatica (assembly GCA_033576555.1). Taxonomy (NCBI): domain Eukaryota; kingdom Metazoa; phylum Chordata; class Amphibia; order Anura; family Dendrobatidae; genus Oophaga; species Oophaga sylvatica. The sequence continues at coordinate 3,779 of JARQOD010014145.1, forward strand.
ACCCAGATAAGCAGTTTGCTAAAGGGGGGGTTTTTTTCAGGCTAAAAAGGATCCAATACCTTTGGACCTTGCAAGCCATAAAACCCAAACCCACACAGCTGCTTAGTTTGGGGGGGGTTTTAATAAAAAAATGGGGATCCCCTCAAAAAAAAAAAAAGGCCCCTAGGGGCCCCCCCAATTTTTGTTAACCAGCCAAGTAAAATCAGACGCTGCGGCCTGGTTTTAAAAAAACCCGTAAAAGGGCCCCGGATATTGGCCCTAAAAACCTGATAAACCGGGGTACAGCCCCCCCTTTTGGGGGCCCCATCAAAAGATGTCCCAAATTTTGGGGACTTTACCCGGCTCTTCCCCTTGCCCTGTAGGGGTTTTGGGAAGGGGGTAATAAGGGGGGTTTTAAAAAAGTCCCCCTTGATTGCACGGGGACAAAAAGCCGGGTTTTTAAACCCCTTTTTTTCCCCAGCGTTTTTTTCCCCCTTTGTGACCCTGGACCAAAATTCCCATGTCGGAATAGTACGTCATGGGCGATCACTGCGCCCCCCGGGGGGGCGCAGCTGACCCGCCGTGTGTCACTGATTTCACAGCTGACACCCCCCCCCCGGGCCCTTAAACCCCCCGGGAAAAAACCCCCATCAAACATGATCGCGCTGTCCCCGGGGGACGGGGGGGGGACGCGCAGGCGGGGGGGGCCCCCCGCGGGGCCCCCTGAGACCCTCAAGCAGGTAAATGTGTCGCGCTTTTTCGGGGTCCGTCCTCCCTCCGGTCCCCGGACCAAAATGGCGGGGGGGCCGCAGGGGGCGGCTTCCTCAGTGCCTGCTGAGAGAGGCCTGGGGAACCCGCAGCGACCCCCGAGCATCGCTGGTGTGACAGAGTGCTGTGCCACGTCACACCAGCTTTCTGCTAAAATACAGTGATGCCCCCCCCCTGGGAAAAAGTAAAAAAAAAAAAAATTTAAAAAAAAAAAGGGAAAAAAAAATTCTAAAAAAAAAAATAAAAAAATTCCCCAAAAAAATTTTTTTTTTTTTTCCCTGTAAAAAAAAAAAAAACAAAAAAATTTTAAAATAAAACTTTTTAGTATCGCCGGTCCGAAAACCCCCCCCCCCCAAAAATTTCCCCTTAGTTAACCCTTTAAAAAACCCCCCCTTAAAAAAAAAAAAAAAAACGAAGAAAAAAATCATTTTTTTTCCCTAAATACCCCCAAAAAAAAAAGGGGAAATAACACGGATCAAAAAGTCCGTTTTAAATAAACAGGTCCGCGGGAAAACGTCATCTTGCCCCCCAAAAAAAAAAGCCATCAACAGGGATCTTTATGAAAAAAAAAAAAAATTTTTGCTCGCAAATAAAGCGGGTGCAAAAAAAAATAATTTTTTTTTTTTAAAATTGCTTTTTTTCTATAAACGCCAAAAAATAAAAAAAATGATATAAATAGGTATCACCGAAAACGTATAACCCGAAGAATAAAACTGCTTTTTAAAAATTTTTCCACACGCAAACGGTTTAAAACCCTTTTCCCCCAAAAAAAATTCATAATTTGGATTTTTTTTTCTTTTTAACCTCCCAAAAAATAAAATAAAAAACGATCAAAAAATGTCACTGCTTTTAAAAAAGGTTTCCAAAAAAAAATCAAATGTACCGCAAAAAAAAAAGACCTCACCCTGACTTTGGGGGCCAAAAAAATTTAAAAAAATTTTAAAATCTAAAAAAGGGGTGAGCAAAAAACTATTTTTTTGCAATAAAAAAAACGTTTTAGGCTGTGGTTCCGGGCCCGGGAAACCCCAGCGTTTGGAGGGGGGGGGAAAAATTCCCCTCCGCTAAAACAACCCCCCCCTTTTGACGCCAATTTTTTCCCCGGGGGGGTTCAGGACCCCCACAAGCCCTTTTTTTAAATTCTTTGCCCGGGGACGCACCGTCCCCCCAAAACCGGGCATGCTCGGGGCTAAAAAGACCCCGCATGCCGTTTCGCAGGTTTGCCCCCCGCGTTTTTTAGCATAGTTTGGGACGGGATTTCTTGAAATCCCCCCACATGCGTAAAATTCGGACGCTGCGTTTTTGGCGCTGCGCGAGCGCACAGCGCCAAAAAAACGCAGGTTTTCCCCCCCGTGGAAAAAATCACCCTTAGCGTGACGCTGCCAATCATAAAAAAACCCCCCATAAAAATTTTAAATCAAACCCCCCTTTTTTTACCCCCCTTTTTTTTGGGAAAAAAATAAAATTAAAAAAATGATTTATTTCCATTTTCCCCCCAGGGTTAGGTTGGCGCTAACGTTAGGTTAGGGTTGGGATTAGGTTAGGGGTGTGTTATTTTTGTTTGGGGTTGGGGTTTGGGGGCTAGGGTTAGGGGGGGTTTTTTGGGTTTGGGGGTTGGGGGTTAGAATTGGGGGGGTTTTTGTTTTAGACACATCGGGGGGCTCCAAATGTACATGGCGTCTGATCTCAATTCCAGCCAAAATTTCCTTTTCTTTTAAAAAAATTAAAGGTGCCCTTAAAATTTTGATCTCCCCTGCCCCCAAAAAAGTATTTTTCCCCCGCATAGGGGTATCAGTGTACTCTGGACCCCAAGAGTTATTGTGCAATTTGGACTATTTCCCCGTTCCCCCCTTGGGGGAAAAAAAAAAAATGAGGGCGAAAAAAATCATTTTGTTTAAAAAAAAAATGGGTTTTTTTTTTTTTTTTTTGGCAAAAGTTATAAAAAATTCCGGGAAAAAACTTTGGGCCCCATAGCGCCACCCATTTAAATAAGTTCCTTTTTGGGGGTTTCCCCTTTTTTTCCCAAAAGGGGCCCTTTTTTGGGGGGGGGTTTCCCCTTTTTTAGGCGATCAGGGGCTCTCCAATGCACTGACCCCCCCAGACCAATCCATAAAAATCTGCCAAACCAAAACATCATACTTCCCTTCCGACCCAACGTGCCCCAAAACGTGGGGTTTTTCCCACATTTGGTTTTTAAGGGGTACCGGGAAAAATTGGCCCAACAAATTTTGGGGGTCCAATTTCCCCTTTTCCCCCCTTGGGGGAAAAAAAATATTGGGGCAAAAAAAAAATCATTTTTGTAAAAAAAAAAAGGTTTTTTTTTTTTACGGTTTTGTACTTTTATAAACTTCTGTAAGCATTTCCCGGGGTTCAAAGTCTCACCACACACTAGAAATTCCTTTGGGGGCTATTTTCCAAAAGGGGGTCATTTGGGGGGGTTTCCACTTTTGGCGCAAAAGGGGCTCCCAAATCGACATGACGCCCCCAACCCTTTCCATCAAATCGCACCCAAAAAAGAAATACTTCCCTTCCGAGCCCCGCGGCACCTTTCCAGGTTTACTCCCACTTTTTGGGGGATCAGGTATCGGGAAAATTTGGGGACAACATTTTTGGGGGGCCCAATACTCCTGTTCCCTTTGGAAAAAAAAAAATATTGGGGCAAAAAAAATCTTTTTGAAAAAAAAAAAAGGTTTTTTTTTTTGGGGGCTGTACTTTAAAAATTTTTTTTTTGAAGCATTCGGGGTTCAAAGTGCCCCCCAAAAAAAATTAAAAAAAATTTTCCTTGTGGGGTCTTTTTTCCAAAAGGGGGGGTCCTTGGGGGGGTTTCCATTTTGGGGGGCCCATCGGGGGCTCCCAAAGCGACAGGGACCCCCCCCAGACCATTCCATCAAAGTCTGCAATCCAAAACGTCATTTTTTTCCCCCTTCCGAGCCCGACGTGCGCCCATACAGTATTTTACCCCACATATGGGTACCCCCCGTAAAAGGAAAAAATTGGACAACTTTTTTTGGCCCCCAAATTTTTTCCCCTGTTCCCCTTGTAAAAAAAAAAATTTTTTGGGGGGGCGAAAAAATTTTTTTAAAAAAAAAAAAAAAGGATTTTTTATTTTAAAAGGGGGCGGGTACGTTTTAAAATTCTGTGAAGCACTTGGGGGTTAAAGTGCTCCCACACATCAGTAATTCCTTTGGGGGGGCTAGTTTTCCAAAAAGGTGTTTCCCTTTGGGGGGGTTTTCCCCCTGTTTAGGGTATTTGGGGGGTCCCCAAAAAACGCATGGCTCCAAATTTAAAATTTCCCCCCCAAATTTTTTGTTTGAAAAAACAAATGGGGCTCCTTCCCTTACAGCTCTGCCGTTGCCCAACAGTGGGTTTTTTCCCCCCATATGGGGGGTTTTTCATACTCAGAAAAAACCCCAAAAAACCTTTTTAACTCCCATTTTCTTCCCCTTTTTTTCCCTTTTGGGAAAAAAAAAAAAAGTTTGTTTAAAAAATCATTTTTTTTGGCTAAAAAGTTAAAATTCATTTTTCCTTTTTCCCTTGCTTCAGTCCTGGAAGCAAACCCGAAGGGTTAAATTTTAAAAAACTTTAATGAGTTTTTTTAGCTTTAGGGGGGCAGTTTTTTAATGGGTCACTTTTGGGGATTTTCCCGCTTATAGACCCCCCCCAAAATGACTTTAAAAAGTGAGGTGGGCCCTAAAAAAATGGCTTTGTAAATTTGTTGTTAAAATTGAGAAATCATTCGGTCAACTTTTAACCTTATAATTTTCTAACAAAGAAAAATTTTGGTTCCAATATGTGCTGATGTAAAGAGACATGTCCGGTAAATGTTATTTCTTAACCTATTTTGTGTGACATATTTTTCTCTGTTTTTAAGGCGGAAAAATTAAAAGTTTGAAAATTGCAAATTTTCAAAGATTCTTCGCCATATTTGCGTTTTTTTCAAAGATAAAAACGCAAGGTATATCGAAGACATTTTACCACTAACATGAAGTACAAAATTATGTCACGAAAAACCAAATCTCAGAATCGCGAAGGATCCGTTGAAGCGGTTCCAGGATATACACCTCATAAAGAGGACAGTGGTCAAGATTGTAAAAATTGGCCCCGGTCGGTAATTAACGTGCAAACCACCCTTGGGGGTAAAGGGGGTTAATAATGGAGAGGCGTCCAATCAAAGGACACGATCCATTATTAATCCAAAGTTTTTTAAATGTTTTAAAAAAGCCACAGCAAGAAAAAAGTCTTTTAATGAAATTATATGGAGTACAAAAACAGTTTTCATTGATTTTATTCTCTCTCATTCTGCGACGCATCGCATCTCCTGTAAAAAAGTAAAAAAAAAAAACCAAACAGTATTCCACCTGTCCGACGGGGGGCGTCATAAGTAACGAGTGTACACGACGATCAGCTCTGCTACATCGGATATTTGCCAGGCAGAGCCTGAATCCGCCCAGCACAGCTGATTCTGTTCTCGGCGGTGACGTCTCATCGGATGCTTTACGGGCCGCGATTTACCCAGCAGTCACTGCAGTTATCGCGAGAAATGATTTGACGCTGGGAGCAGAGGGATGGCGGCCTATCATGCGTCCAGGATGTGACGCGGGAGATCTTCCTGCCGGGAGTAAGTGCCGCTGACTCTGAAGACCAGACGGTACACTGACAGTGACAGTGACAATCCCGATTCCGGTATCCGATATGACGAAAAATATCGGAATCGGAATCGGGGAATTCGATACAGCCAATATCTCGGCCGATACCCGATATTTGCAGTATCGGAATGCTCAAACCCTATTAACGTGGCTTCCAAGTACACATAAATTGGCTTTTTATATGCTAAGACTTTCTCAATTTTTTCATATTTCTAAGGCCAGTGATGCAGTTCATTTATAGATTTTTCTATTTGTGGGTCGCAAGCTATAGCGTTTCAGTGTGCTACTTTTTTTTCTTGCTGTCATGGTTTATATATGGATTATAAACTCTCATATTACCCTGGTCGCGCTGATCACTGGTAGAAAAAGGGGGAGGGAGAAGGGGTGAGAATGCTGAGAGCCATCTTCAGCCAACCGGTGCGCGGGGAACAGGGTCGGTACGTTGTCACACAGATGACATACCAGTATGTGTCATCTGTGTTACTTATGTGAGACATTTTGCACCCATGCTGCCGGTCAAAAACTTCAAAATGGTCTGTGTGTGGGATCACACGGTCCTATGTAATAGACTCGGTCATTTGGCACACAATGTAGATTTTCTATGTGTTACGTGTGTTAGTGGATGGCCGCCAGGGAAAGTGGGTACTCAGGTTACCTGGGCCCGGTGTCTTAAAGGGATGTGTCATGGCAGCAGTGGCCCGTATCCCTGGACCTTTGGGCCGTCAATGAAAATAGGTAATATTTACAGGGGATGATAGTGTTTGGTAGTAAAGTGTTCGTGACGCCATCTGTCGGTTTCTGGCCAGAGGTGCACAGCGCTGCACGTGCGATTCCTTGGGATAGATGGTTGTGGTGGTGCAGGTAGATGTAGCAGAGTGGAGTAGGTGCGCAGGAAGAATTGGGAGGAGACACATTAATATGCAGTGTTTCAAAGGCTTACTCACAGTTCTAGGTGAACACAGGTGCAGGGTTAGTTCCACGCCTACAGGTGAGGAGTCCAGCCAACTCCAGGTTAGATGGAGAACCACCAGTCCAAAGCTCCCTGTCAGTATACAGTGCCTTGCGAAAGGTATATTCGGGCCCCCTGGAACTTTTCAACCTTTTCCCACATATTATGCTTCAAACATAAACGTGATATCAAATGTAATTTTTTGGTGAGAAATCAACAACAAGTTGTTAGGGTCTGCGGAAGCACCTAATAGTAGATTAGGAGAGGGTGCGTTAGCAGCCGGGGTCCACGTGAGGTGAAGCCCGCTGCTAGTAAGTTGCGAAGTAGCGAACTTGTTATCCCGCAGACGTCGCTAAAATAAATGGCCGTAGCGCGCTGGGCAGTAAGTGGAACTTGTTAACCCCCCGAGCCGCTAGGGAAAAAACCACAGGTTATGGAAAAAAGGTGCAACTCACTTTGTTTTAGTGGGGCCGCAAAGAAAAAAGCAGAGTCTAAACCCAGGGTTTAAAAACGAACCCGTTTTCTCAAGAGCCGCTGAAAAAAAAGACGGCCCCTTTAAAACCCCCAGGGAACACAAAAATCTGTGCGGGGAAACACCGGATCAGCAACAGCAATTTCAATCAAAAATTTTCCCCACCAAGGAACCCGGGGGTTTTAGGGGGTTATTTCACCAAGCCCAAAAAAAATTTTTACCCAAACTCCTCATGGGGTGCCTTTCGGGGGTTTTTTTTAGCCCACCCCAAAACCCATCGGGGAGATCACAAAACCCCCAAAGCACAAATGCAATTGATACTTTGCGCATGGCGGCCCCGCCATGCCACCCCTTTTTTTGTTAAAAACTTTAGGGAAAGGCCCCCCAGGTTTTTTGGGGGCCCCCGGGCGAAAAACCCCCGTGGGGCCCCCCTTTTAAAAAAGACCACGTTCATGTGCACAGATACCAGAAAAATGGGGATAGCACAACCCCAAATACTTCACTTTTTCCTTTTCATGGTGGGTATCTATTTAAAAATTTTTACAAAACTCAAAAACCCCCAAAAACCTACAGCCACAAACAGGGTGGACGTTTCAGTCCTCCATTTCAAATTACGGGCAAAACCCCCCGTCCCCCATACAGTATTATGGGCCAAAAAAATGCCCAAAAGAATATTTTGGGGGCCCCAAAAAATGCCCATACAGGATATGGTCCCCCCTATAAGCTCCAACAAAATATGGAGCTCTCCTCTTCGCTGTACTTTTCCTTTCGCATGTTTAAAGGGTTTAAAAGGGGCTGTGGAAAGCTCCCCCGGGCCCCTTTTTATAATCCGCCCCTTTTTCACATCTTCCCCCATATCATCAAAAGCCCCCCCTTATCAGCCCAAAGCCTCCCATCACATTTTTCTCCCCTCACAAAGCCTGCCCAAATTTTCTCAATGCCTCCCTATCACATCTTTCCCCCCATCATAAAT
>JARQOD010014146.1:0-11178 GCA_033576555.1 Oophaga sylvatica
TTGTATCCCCAATAATTTGGTCATGTCAGAGTTTGCTATTTCCGGAAAAAAACAAAAAAACAAAATGCCCCTCAATAGGACAGATCAGTTCGCCTGCACAGAAGCAGCAGCACAGAAGGGACAGAAGATCCATCCGATAAGATCTCAGGGATCTAGGAAGCCAACAGCATCATCACACTCCGCTTTCTCTTACAGGCCCATGACTGAGAAGAATCTGTGACTTCTCTGCATTTAGTGGTCACTACTCACCTGGGTAGTCATATGTGGGAATCTCCTCTATACACCGCTCATCACCCCTCACATATGTCTCTGTAGTATTAATATGGGTCAGATCTTCACCCTGAAACAAATATTATAAAAGTCACCGACAGATGGAGAAGTCCCATTTATGATCAGCTCTAATCCTGCCATCTCCACCGTTCTCATTACACAAGTATGAAACATATAATACTGGGGGATAAAACAAGACTGAGCACAAGACCTTCACAGCCGTCTACACATCATAGGGGAGATCTCCTGACACCTTCTCTATTCATTGGAAGCAAACAGCTGAATTATTCAATCCCCATCTCTGCTATCTGTGCTGCATGCTGCTATATATCCTATTGGTATGCACTCCATACTTCTGCTTGCTGCCAACCGCTGCTTTACCATCTTGCAACATAGTTTAATGTGCCTGGTAAAGCTTTGGTATAATTCATTTTTGCACTGTTTAATACTTACTGCTGTATATCCCTGTGACTGGGGCCTCTCTAGATCTTATCAGGTGGAAGGTGCTAAAGCATATAGATGTTGCCAGGTCTAGTGCCTTTGATGATCTAACCACCCCTGGTGTGCTGGCCCCAGCTGCCAAATTATCCCAAAGCAGCTCCCACAATCCCACTTTCCTGACCCTGTAGTGTGGGCTATATATTTAGGACTAGTCTAAGGGGTGCACGCAGTGTGGGGTGCAGCACGCAAGCATCCAGAAGCAAAGCATCACAGAAGATAAGCATCGTGTAAACGGCAGTTATCCATGGCAGTAAATCAGGGCTGGAATCAGGTACCCTACACTTTGCTTTCTTTTTAATTATGTACTTTACCTATCCTCCTGTGTTCCCTTGCCATCCACATTCACTGCCCCATCCCCCCTCCATCACGACTCATACAAATCAGCCCCTCCATACTGCTCTCTCCCATGTACAGCTCCCATGCACTCCTCACCTTCCTGAGAAACCTCAGCCCATCTTGCCCAAACACATCACAGAAAAAAACCTACTTACAACTCCAACAACTACCTGCTCTTTATCTTCCTACTCCTACTGGTTTCAGGGGACATCTCCCCCAACCATAATAATCTTATTAATATTACTTGCACTCCCTCATCTCCTTCTTTCAATTGTGCCCTCTGGAATCCACGGTCTGCATGCAACAAGCTATCCTTCCTGCACAACTACTTTCTGAACAACTCTCTTCATCTGTTGGCCCTCACTGAGACCTGGATTCAGGATTTTGACACGGTCTCCCCTGCTGCCATTTCCTATGGTGGCTTACAGTTCTCCCATTCCCCGAGACCCGCAAACTGACATGATGGTGGAGTTGGCATACTCCTGTCCCCACAATGCACTTTCCAAGTCATCCCCCCAATTCCATCACTCTGATTCCCTTCTTTTGATGTCCACACCATCAGGCTCTTTCGTCCCCTCTCCCTCAGAGTGGCGGTAGTATATCGGCCCCCAGGCTCGCCCACCGGTTTCTTGACCACTTCTCAGCCTGGCTGCCGCACTTCATGTCCTCAGAACTACCAACCCTTATCCTTGGAGACTTCAACATCCCCATTAACAGCCCTACTTCCACATCTGCATCTCAGCTTCTAACACTAACCACTTCTCTAGGCCTCTCACAGCTTTCAACCTCTGAGACACACAAGGATGGTAACACCCTTGACCTGGTCTTTGTCCGGCTCTGTTCAATCTCCCACCTAAATAACTCACCGCTTCCACTCTCTGACCACAACATTCTCTCCTTCACGCTCACAAATCCTCGACCACCCCAGCACACTCCTACCTACCACACATTCAGAAATCTACAAGCCATTAACCCTCAGACACTTTCAGACTCCCTATACTCATCGCTGTCCCCAATCTCCTCTTTTTCTTGTCCTGATCTGGCTGTTCATCACTACAATGACACTCTTAGAAGCACCCTTGACCAAGCAGCACCGCTCACCCTCAGAACTTCCAAACACACAGTAAAACAGCCCTGGCTCACATTGCAAACTCATCTTCTCCAGACTCCTCTCATCCGACTACATGCACTACCGACCCCATTCCCTCACACCTCCTCCAGTCTCTCCAGTTGTCACAACTCACCTAACTACAATCTTTAATCTCTCACTCTCCTCTGGCATTTTCCCATCCTCCTTCAAACACTCCATCATTACTCCACTACTAAAGAAACCCGCTCTTGACCCTTCCTGCACAAACAACTACAGACCGGTCTCCAATCTCCCCTTCATCTCTAAACTTTTGGAGCGCCTAGTCTACTCCCGCCTTACCTGTTACCTCTCCACTCACTCCCTCCTAGACCCTTCACAGTCCGGCTTCCGCCCCTACATTCGACTGAAACTGCACTCATCAAAGTGACCAATGACCTTCTGACAGCAAAACGTAACGGTGACCACTCTCTGCTCATTCTTCTCGACCTTTCTGCAGCTTTCGACACAGTTGACCACCGTCTCCTACTGTCTAGGCTCCAGTCACTAGGTATTAAGGACACTTCTCTCCTGGTTCTCCTCCTATCTTTCTGACCACTCCTTCAGTGTTTCGTTCTCTGGCTCCACGTCATCTCCTCTTCCTCTCACTGTCGGTGTACCCCAGGACTCAGTCCTTGGCCCCCTTCTCTTCTCTCTCTACACGGCCCCAATTGGACGGACCAACAGCAGATTTGGCTTTCAGTACCATCTTTATGCTGATGACACACAACTATACACGTCATCCCCGACCTTACCCCCGCTGTACTACAGAACATCACCGACTGTCTGTCCGCAGTCTCCAACATCATGTCCGCTCTCTATCTGAAACTTAACCTCTCCAAAACTGAACTCCTTCTGCTCCCGCCGTCTACTAACCTCCCTAAATCTGACATTTCCCTCTCCGTGGGCAGCACCATAATAACACCCCGGCAGCAGGCTCGCTGTCTGGGTGTTATGTTTGACACCAATCTCTCCTTCACCTCCCATATACAATCTCTTGCACGCTCTTGCCGCCTACACCTAAAGAACATCTCTAGAATCCGCCCTTTTCTCACCATGGAAACAACAAAAACCCTCACTGTAGCATTGATCCACTCCCGCCTGGACTACTGCAACGCTCTATTAATTGGCCTCCCCATTACTCGACTATCCCCTCTCCAGTCCATCCTTAATGCAGCAGCCAGGGTCATCCATCTGGCTAATCGGTACTCGGACGCTTCCGCTCTTCGCCAGTCCTTGGCTGCCCATTCAATATAGGATCCAATTCAAAGTACTGGTTCTCACCCACAAAGCTCTCCACAGTGCAGCACCCCTACATCTCCTCCCTCATTTCTACCTATCACATACACGTCCTCTCCACAGTGCAGCACCCCCTACATCTCCTCCCTCATTTCTACCTATCACCTACCCGTCCTCTCCACAGTGCAGCACCCCCCTACATCTCCTCCCTCATTTCTATCTATCACCTACCCGTCCTCTCCACAGTGCAGCACCCCCCTACATCTCCCTCATTTCTATCACGCTGCCCGTCCTCTCCACAGTGCAGCACCCCCCTACATCTCCTCCCTCATTTCTATCACTTGCCCGTCCTCTCCACAGTGCAGCACCCCCTACATCTCCTCCCTCATTTCTATCTATCACCCTGCCCGTCCTCTCCACAGTGCAGCACCCCCCTACATCTCCTCCCTCATTTCTATCTATCACCTGCCTGTCGTCTCCACAGTGCAGCACCCTACATCTCCTCCCTCATTTCTATCTATCACCTACCCGTCCTCTCCACAGTGCAGCACCCCCCTACATCTCCTCCCTCATTTCTATCACTTGCCCGTCCTCTCCACAGTGCAGCACCCCCTACATCTCCTCCCTCATTTCTATCTATCACCCTGCCCGTCCTCTCCACAGTGCAGCACCCCCCTACATCTCCTCCCTCATTTCTATCTATCACCTACCCGTCCTCTCCACAGTGCAGCACCCCCTACATCTCCTCCCTCATTTCTATCTATCACCTGCCTGTCGTCTCCACAGTGCAGCACCCCTACATCTCCTCCCTCATTTCTATCTATCACCTACCCGTCCTCTCCACAGTGCAGCACCCCCCTACATCTCCTCCCTCATTTCTATCACTTGCCCGTCCTCTCCACAGTGCAGCACCCCCTACATCTCCTCCCTCATTTCTATCTATCACCCTGCCCGTCCTCTCCACAGTGCAGCACCCCCCTACATCTCCTCCCTCATTTCTATGTATCACCTGCCTGTCGTCTCCACAGTGCAGCACCCCTACATCTCCTCCCTCATTTCTATCTATCACCTACCCGTCATCTCCACAGTGCAGCACCCCTACATCTCCTCCCTCATTTCTATCTATCACCCTGCCCGTTCTCTCCACAGTGCAGCACCCCCCTACATCTCCTCCTCATTTCTGTCTATCACCTACCCGTCCTCTCCACAGTGCAGCACCCCCCTACATCTCCTCCCTCATTTCTATCACCCTGCCCATCCTCTCCACAGTGCAGCCCCCTACATCTCCTCTCTCATTTCTATCTATCACCTACCGATCCTCTCCACAGTGCAGCCCCCCTACATCTCCTCATTTCTATCTATCACCTACCCATCCTCTCCACAGTGCAGCCCCCTACATCTCCTCCTCATTTCTATCTATCACCTGCCCGTCGTCTCCACAGTGCAGCACCCCCTACATCTCCTCCTCATTTCTATCTATCACCTGCCCGTCCTCTCCACAGTGCAGCACCCCCCTACATCTCCTCCCTCATTTCTGTCTATCACCTATCCGTCCTCTCCACAGTTCAGCACCCCCTACATCTCCTCCCTCATTTCTATCTATCACCTGCCCGTCCTCTCCACAGTGCAGCACCCCCTACATCTCCTCCTCATTTCTATCTACCCTGCCCTCCTCTCCACAGTCAGCACCCCCTACATCTCCTCCTCATTTCTATCTATCCTGCCCGATCCTCTCCACAGTGCAGCACCCCTACATCTCCTCCTCATTTCTATCTATCACCCTGCCCATCTCTCCACAGTGCAGCACCCCTACATCTCCTCCCTCATTTCTATCTATCACCTGCCCATCCTTCCACAGTGCAGCACCCCTACATTCCTCCCTCATTTCTACTATCACCCTGCTCCTCTCCACAGTGCAGCACCCCCTACATCTCCTCCTCATTTCTTCTATCACCCCGCCCATCCTTCCACAGTGCAGCACCCCTACATCTCCTCCCTCATTTCTTCTATCACCTACCAGTCCTCTCCACAGTGCAGCACCCCCTACATCTCCTCCCTCATTTCTATCTATCACCTACCCAGTCCTCCCACAGTGCAGCACCCCTACATCTCCTCCCTCATTTCTTCTATCACCTCCAGTCCTCTCCACAGTGCAGCACCCCTACATCTCCTCCCTCATTTCTATCTATCACCTACCCGTCCTCTCCACAGTGCAGCACCCCCTACATCTCCTCCCTCATTTCTATCTATCACCTGCCCGTCCTCTCCACAGTGCAGCACCCCTACATCTCCTCCCTCATTTTCTATCACCTGACCGTCCTCTCCACAGTGCAGCACCCCCTACATCTCCTCCCTCATTTCTATCACCTGCCGTCCTCTCCACAGTGCAGCACCCCCTACATCTCCTCCCTCATTTCTATCTAACCTGCCCGTCCTCTCCACAGTGCAGCACCCCCTACATCTCCTCCTCATTTCTATCTATCACCCTGCCCGTCTCTCCACAGTGCAGCACCCCCTACATCTCCTCCCTCATTTATCTATCACCTGCCCGTCCTCTCCACAGTGCAGCACCCCCTACATCTCCTCCCTCATTTCTATCTATCACCTACCCATCCTCTCCACAGTGCAGCACCCCTACATCTCCTCCCTCATTTCTACCTATCACCTACCCATCCTCTCCACAGTGCAGCCCCCCTACATCTCCTCCCTCATTTCTATCTATCACCTGCCCGTCCTCTCCACAGTGCAGCACCCCCTACATCTCCTCTCTCATTTCTATCTATCACCTGCCCGTCCTCTCCACAGTGCAGCACCCCCCTACATCTCCTCCCTCATTTCTATCTATCACCTACCCGTCCTCTCCACAGTGCAGCACCCCTACATCTCCTCCCTCATTTCTACCTATCACCTGCCCGTCCTCTCCACAGTGCAGCACCCCCTACATCTCCTCCGTCATTTCTACCTATCACCTACCCGTCCTCTCCACAGTGCAGCACCCCCTACATCTCCTCCCTCATTTCTATCTATCACCTGCCCATCCTCTCCACAGTGCAGCCCCCCTACATCTCCTCCCTCATTTCTATCTATCACCTGCCCGTCCTCTCCACAGTACAGCACCCCTACATCTCCTCCTCATTTCTATCTATCACCTACCCATCCTCTCCACAGTGCAGCCCCCTACATCTCCTCCCTCATTTCTATCTATCACCTGCCCGTCCTCTCCACAGTGCAGCACCCCCTACATCTCCTCCCTCATTTCTATCTATCACCCTGCCCGTCCTCTCCACAGTGCAGCACCCCCTACATCTCCTCCCTCATTTCTATCCATCACCTACCCATCCCCTCCACAGAGCAGCCCCCCTACATCACCTCCCTCATTTCTATCTATCACCTGCCCGTCCTCTCCACAGTGCAGCCCCCCTACATCTCCTCCCTCATTTCTATCTATCACCTACCCGTCCTCTCCACAGTGCAGCACCCCCTACATCTCCTCCCTCATTTCTATCTATCACCTACCCGTCCTCTCCACAGTGCAGCACCCCCCTACATCTCCTCCCTCATTTCTGTCTATCACCTACCCGTCCTCTCCACAGTGCAGCCCCCCCCTACATCTCCTCCCTCATTTCTGTCTATCACCTACCCGTCCTCTCCACAGTGCAGCACCCCCTACATCTCCTCCCTCATTTCTATCACCCTACCGTCCTCTCCACAGTGCAGCACCCCCCTACATCTCCTCCCTCATTTCTGTCTATCACCTACCCGTCCTCTCCACAGTGCAGCACCCCCTACATCTCCTCCCTCATTTCTATCTATCACCTACCCGTCCTCTCCACAGTGCAGCACCCCCCTACATCTCCTCCCTCATTTCTGTCTATCACCTACCCGTCCTCTCCACAGTGCAGCACCCCCTACATCTCCTCCCTCATTTCTATCTATCACCCACCCGTCCTCTCCACAGTGCAGCACCCCCCTACATCTCCTCCCTCATTTCTATCTATCACCCTGCCCGTCCTCTCCACAGTGCAGCACCCCCTACATCTCCTCCCTCATTTCTATCTATCACCCTGCCCATCCTCTCCACAGTGCAGCACCCCCCTACATCTGCTCCCTCATTTCTACCTATCACCTACCCGTCCTCTCCACAGTGCAGCACCCCCCCTACATCTCCTCCTCATTTCTATCTATCACCTACCCATCCTCTCCACAGTGCAGCCCCCCTACATCTGCTCCCTCATTTCTATCTATCACCCTGCCCGTCCTCTCCACAGTGCAGCCCCCCTACATCTCCTCCCTCATTTCTATCACCTGCCCGTCCTCTCCACAGTGCAGCCCCCCTACATCTCCTCCCTCATTTCTATCTATCACCCTACCCGACTGCTGTGCTCAGCAAACGACTTTCGACTAACCTCTGCACTAATCCGTACCTCCCACTCCCGACTCCAAGACTTCTCCTGCGCTGCGCCAATCCTCTGGAATGCTCTACCCCAAGAAATTAGGACTATCCACAATTTGCATGGTTTCAGGAGCTCCCTCAAAACACATTTGTTCAGAGCGGCCTATCACATTCACTAATCAAAGTCATTCTATGTGTGTGTGTAGCCCATTCACTATCTCCATCCATCCCTCACTCCCTTAAGATGGCTGGACCATCATTGTAAATGCACCATTGTATATACACACCTGTACTTTGTATCTCCCCATCTCATTGTAGATTGTAAGCTCTCACGAGCGTGTGCGGATTATTTTGCTTTCATTATTGTATTGTTAACGTTGTTACTTATGACTTGTGTTCTGAAACTGTAAACTGTAAAGCGCTGCGGAATATGTTGGCGCTATATAAATACAGATTATTATTATTAATAAAGATTATTAATGATGTCACCGCCCCATTATATAGTGATGATGTCACCTCCCCATTATATAGTGATGATGTCACCTCCCCATTATATAGTGATGTCACCGCCCCATTATATAGTGATGATGTCACCGCCCCCATTATATAGTGATGATGTCACCGCCCCATTATATAGTGATGTCACCGCCCCATTATATAGTGATGTCACCGCCCCATTATATAGTGATGATGTCACCGCCCCATTATATAGTGATGATGTCACAGCCCCCATTATATAGTGATGATGTCACCGCCCCCATTATATAGTGATGATGTCACCTCCCCATTATATAGTGATGATGTCACCGCCCCATTATATAGTGATGTCACCGCCCCCATTATATAGTGATGATGTCACCCCGCCCCCATTATGTAGTGATGTCACCGCCCCATTATATAGTGATGATGTCACCGCCCCCATTATATAGTGATGATGTCACCGCCCCATTATATAGTGATGATGTCACAGCCCCCATTATATAGTGATGATGTCACCGCCCCCATTATATAGTGATGATGTCACCTCCCCATTATATAGTGATGATGTCACCGCCCCATTATATAGTGATGATGTCACCGCCCCCATTATATAGTGATGATGTCACCGCCCCCATTATATAGTGATGTCACCGCCCCCATTATATAGTGATGATGTCACCGCCCCCATTATATAGTGATGATGTCACCGCCCCATTATATAGTGATGATGTCACAGCCCCCATTATATAGTGATGATGTCACCGCCCCCATTATATAGTGATGATGTCACCGCCCCCATTATATAGTGATGATGTCACCGCCCCATTATATAGTGATGATGTCACAGCCCCCATTATATAGTGATGATGTCACCGCCCCCATTATATAGTGATGATGTTACCACTTCCATTATATAGTGATGATGTCACCGCCCCATTATATAGTGATGATGTCACCTCCCCATTATATAGTGATGATGTCACCGCCCCCATTATATAGTGATGATGTCACCGCCCCCATTATATAGTGATGATGTCACCGCCCCCATTATATAGTGATGATGTCACCACCGCCCCCATTATATAGTGATGATGTTCACCGCCCCATTATATAGTGATGATGTCACCTCCCCATTATATAGTGATGATGTCACCTCCCCATTATATAGTGATGATGTCACCTCCCCATTATATAGTGATAGTGATGTCACCACCCCATTATATAGTGATGAGGTCACATCCCCATTATATAGTGATGATGTCACCTCCCCATTATATAGTGATGATGTCACAGCCCCCATTATATAGTGATGATGTCACAGCCCCCATTATATAGTGATGATGTCACCTCCCCATTATATAGTGATGATGTCACCTCCCCATTATATAGTGATGATGTCACCTCCCCATTATATAGTGATGATGTCACAGCCCCCATTATATAGTGATGATGTCACCTCCCCATTATATAGTGATGATGTCACCTCCCCATTATATAGTGATAGTGATGTCACCGCCCCATTATATAGTGATGATGTCACCTCCCCATTATATAGTGATGATGTCACCTCCCCATTATATAGTGATGATGTCACAGCCCCCATTATATAGTGATGATGTCACCTCCCCATTATATAGTGATGAGGTCACATCCCCCATTATATAGTGATGATGTCACCTCCCCATTATATAGTGATGATGTCACCGCCCCATTATATAGTGATGATGTCACCGCCCCATTATATAGTGATGATGTCACCGCCCCCATTATATAGTGATGATGTCACCTCCCCATTATATAGTGATGATGTCACCGCCCCATTATATAGTGATGATGTCACCGCCCCCATTATATAGTGATGATGTCACCGCCCCCATTATATAGTGATGATGTCACCTCCCCATTATATAGTGATGATGTCACCGCCCCATTATATAGTGATGATGTCATCGCCCCCATTATATAGTGATGATGTCATCGCCCCCATTATATAGTGATGATGTCACCGCCCCCATTATATAGTGATGATGTCACCGCCCCATTATATAGTGATGATGTCACAGCCCCCATTATATAGTGATGATGTCACCGCCCCCATTATATAGTGATGATGTCACCTCCCCATTATATAGTGATGATGTCACCGCCCCCATTATATAGTTATGATGTCACCGCCCCCATTATATAGTGATGATGTCACCGCCCCATTATATAGTGATGATGTCACCGCCCCCATTATATAGTGATGATGTCACCGCCCCATTATATAGTGATGATGTCACCTCCCCATTATATAGTGATGATGTCACCTCCCCATTATATAGTGATGATGTCACCGCCCCATTATATAGTGATGATGTCACAGCCCCCATTATATAGTGATGATGTCACCGGATGATGAAGTTGTACAGGACGTAGCCCCCCATTGCTGTGATGACTTACTCTTGTTGGGGGGCTTCTCCCCCTGGGCTCCGGGTGGAGCTGACGTGAAGTCATGTGATTTTCCAGCCCCTTCTGTAAGATAGAAACCAATCACTGACCCTTATATACGGGACAAGCTGTAGTACCCGGCTTCGCCCGGGTTAATTAATAACTGCTGTTAGCTGTAACAAAATAGACTATGTTAACAAAAATTTATTCTGCACATAAAAATCACACACCAAAACGTGCGGGGGTTAAAATTTCCATTCAACACATAGCCTATGATGCTCCTGGGGTTGAGATGTGCGGGCATGCAAAATTTCATGCCCGTAAGTGCGACGGTGCAGATTCCAATCCCGGACAAACATACCCACATACATACACACATACATACATTCAGCTTTATATATTA
>JARQOD010014147.1:0-11549 GCA_033576555.1 Oophaga sylvatica
GTTTTTCGGGGCATATGGTTTTCACCCCCAGTTTTGTACTTTCAATAGGGGGGTTCTTCTGGGGTTCCTGAGGAGGAACGATTTTCGTGGTCACTTGCTTTTGTGTGGAGAGGAGTGCTGAATAATCTGAGTACTATGGGGAACCGATACAAACGTATGGCTGATAGGAGGAGAGTGTCTGGTCCGGACCTAAGTGTGAACGATCGGGTATGGTTGTCTACCAAGAATATAAAACTTAAGGTTCCCTCCTGGAAACTTGGTACAAGGTTCATCGGGCCATACAGGATCAGTTCTATAATTAATCCGGTGGCATTCCGTCTTGACCTCCCCCCTACGTTTAAAATTCACAATGTGTTTCACAGATCATTGCTTAAGAGGTATGTGGCGCCAGTGATACCATCACCTTTACCTCCTCCTCCTGTGGTGGTCAATGGTAACTTGGAGTTTCAGGTGTCGAAAATCATCGATTCACGTCTGAATCGCCGGTCCCTTCAGTACCTGGTTCATTGGAAGGGGTATGGTCCTGAGGAGAGGACGTGGGTGTTAGAACCCTCTTGTTAGGTTTTGTTTCAGTTTGCTGGTCACATGACCTTTTTTTCCCTATTTAGTCTGGCTCCGCCCTTCTGGCTTTGCTGGACTTCATTGTATTATCTACTCTTAAGCTAGCCGGGTGCTTAGGTGCCTTACTCTGTCAGTTTTGCTTGATCTTAGGATCTCTAAGTAATTTGTGTTCTGTTTTATTTTTCCCTGCTACAATTTCTGTTAGGAGGTGTCCACCTTTTCTCCCAGTCCCTAGATCTTGTAGGGATTTCTCGCTCGCAACTATAGGTCTTCGTTCAGACTAGCTGAGGACTTTAGCGGGTCTGGTCGAAGGATCAGGTTCCCCGTTACATCGTAGGGATCCAGCTTAGTTCTATTGTAGGGACAGAATTCCTATCTTTCCTTAGTGCTTGTAGCAGATCATAACAGTGGGTTCCTGCGTCGGATATTAACGCAGACCGATTAATTCGGGCCTTCCACACAACTCACCCAGATAAACCTGGCCCTGAGATCCGGAGGCCCCTCGTAGAAGGGGGGATACTGTCACGGGTGTGTCGCCACGAAGATCGTCGCGATTACACAACCTGACTTCGCACAGCTGAGTTTTTGGTACTAGGTGTTTTTCGGCAGTGAGGGAGTTAATTTTCCCTCTCTATGTGCTAGACGAAGCCCAGCCTCGCCCAGCTGCAGTTAATACTGCAGTAATGGGATTCCTTCAAATACCTGCCAGTCTGCTAGGGAAGTGTCGGTGAAAGCATTCATGCAGACCAGCAGAGCGGATCGTGGTATTGTGAAGTCTGAAGTGAAGAGTACCTGGTGTGGTTTTCTCCCCTCCTCGCTTTATTATTTATCTCCTTACCCGTTGGTGTTCCCTCTGTAGTTGTAGAGTGAGTTTTGTATGCAAGGTGGTCTTTTGTTTTACCCCTTGTACTGTCTCGTTCGTCTTATACTGTTTGTAGGAATTTACCTTCTTGTCCCCTGTGGTTGTGATCAGGGTCCTTCTCAGGACTAGATTACTGAGGGTCAGGGATTCACAGGAGATAGGGTTACGCTGGCGGCCTGGACCTCTGTACCATCAACAGTACCTCCAGGTAGAGGGATTAGTCAGGGCCCCAGCTTAGGGTCAGCATAGACCCCTGTCCTCCTGTATACAGTGACAGCGTGACAGTATCTTGCTGTGGAGGTTTGGTGGTATCGGACTGTGGAGCAGAGGTTGAATGGAATCTTACCATGGAGGTTGGGTAGTAACATGACTGTGGCGCAGTGTTTGGATGGTACATGACTGTGGCACAGTGGTTGCATGGTACATGATTGTGGCGCAGTGGTTGAGTGGTATCTTACTCTGGAGGTTGGGTGGTATCTGACTGTTTCACAGTGGTTGGATGTTACATGACTTTGGCGCAGTAGTTGGGTGGTATCGGACTCTGGCACAGTGGTTGAATGGTATCTTACAGTGGAGGTTGGGTGGTATCAGACTGTGGAGCAGGGGTTGAGTGGAATTTTATTGTGGAGTGGAGGTTGGGTGGCACATGACTGTGGCTCAGTGGTTGGGTGGTATCGGACTGTGGCGCAGTGGTTGGTGGTGTCTTACTGTGGAGGTTGAGTGGTATCGGACTATGGCGCAGTGGTTGCATGGTACATGACTGGCTTTTTGGTAACGGACTGTGGGCAGTGGTTGCATGGTACATGACTGGTTAGGTGGTATCAGACTGTGGCGCAGTGGTTGGGTGGTGTCTTACTGTGGAGGTTGAGTGGTATCGGACTATGGCGCAGTGGTTGGGTGGTGTCAATGTGGAGGTTGGGTGGTATCGGACTATGGCGCAGTGGTTGCATGGTACATGACTGTGGTTAGGTGGTATCGGACTGTGGCGTAGTGGTTGGGTGGTACATGACTGTGGCTCAGTGGTTGGGTGGTATCTTATTGTGGAGGTAGGGTGATATCTGACTGTTTCGCAGTGGTTGGATGGTACATGACTGTGGCACAGTGGTTGGATGGTATCGGACTATGGCGCAGTGGTTGCATGGTACATGACTGTGGCTCAGTGGTTGAGTGGTATCGGACTGTGGCGCAGTGGTTGGGTGGTGTCTTACTGTGGAGGTTGGGTAGTATAGGACTGTGGCGCAGTGGTTGTGTGGTGTCTTACTGTGGAGGTTGGGTGGTATCGGACTATGGCGCAGTGGTTGCATGGTACATGACTGTGGTTTTTTCGTATCGGACTGTGGCAAAGTGGTTGGGTGGTGTCTTACTGTGGAGGTTGGGTGGTATTGGACTATGGTGCAGTGGTTGCATGGTACATGACTGTGTCTCAGTGGTTGGGTGGTATCGGACTGGGGCGCAGTGGTTGGGTGGTGTCTTACTGTGGAGGTTGGGTGGTATCAGACTGTGGCGCAGTGGTTGGGTGGTGTCTTACTGTGGAGGTTGGGTGGTATCGGACTATGGCGCAGTGGTTGGGTGGTGTCACTATGGAGGTTGGGTGGTATTTGACTATGGCGCAGTGGTTGCATGGTACATGACTGTGGTTAGGTGGTATCCGACTGTGGCGCAGTGGTTGGGTGGTACATGACTGTGGCTCAGTGGTTGGGTGGTATCTTATTGTGGAGGTAGGGTGGTATCTGACTGTTTCGCAGTGGTTGGATGGTACATGACTGTGTCTCAGTGGTTGGGTGGTATCGGACTGGGGCGCAGTGGTTGGGTGGTGTCTTACTGTGGAGGTTGGGTGGTATCAGACTGTGGCGCAGTGGTTGGGTGGTGTCTTACTGTGGAGGTTGGGTGGTATCGGACTATGGCGCAGTGGTTGGGTGGTGTCACTATGGAGGTTGGGTGGTATTTGACTATGGCGCAGTGGTTGCATGGTACATGACTGTGGTTAGGTGGTATCCGACTGTGGCGCAGTGGTTGGGTGGTACATGACTGTGGCTCAGTGGTTGGGTGGTATCTTATTGTGGAGGTAGGGTGGTATCTGACTGTTTCGCAGTGGTTGGATGGTACATGACTGTGGCTCAGTGGTTGGGTGGTATCGGACTATGGCGCAGTGGTTGGGTGGTGTCTTACTGTGGAGGTTGGGTGGTATCAGACTATGGCGCAATGGTTGGGTGGTATCTTACTGCGGAGGTTGGGGGGTATTGGACTGTGGTGCAGTGGTTGCATGGTACATGACTGTTTCTCAGTGGTTGGGTGGTATCGGACTGTGGCGCAGTGGTTGGGTGGTGTCTTACTGTGGAGGTTGGGTGGTATCGGACTATGGCGCAGTGGTTGGTGGTGTCACTATGGAGGTTGGGTGGTATCGGACTATGGCACAGTGGTTGCATGGTACATGACTGTGGTTAGGTGGTATCGGACTGTGGCGCAGTGGTTAGGTGGTATCGGACTGTGGCGCAGTGGTTGGGTGGTGTCTTACTGTGGAGGTTGGGTAGTATAGGACTGTGGCGCAGTGGTTGTGTGGTGTCTTACTGTGGAGGTTGGGTGGTATCGGACTATGGCGCAGTGGTTGCATGGTACATGACTGTGGTTTTTTCGTATCGGACTGTGGCAAAGTGGTTGGGTGGTGTCTTACTGTGGAGGTTGGGTGGTATTGGACTATGGTGCAGTGGTTGCATGGTACATGACTGTGTCTCAGTGGTTGGGTGGTATCGGACTGGGCGCAGTGGTTGGGTGGTGTCTTACTGTGGAGGTTGGGTGGTATCAGACTGTGGCGCAGTGGTTGGGTGGTGTCTTACTGTGGAGGTTGGGTGGTATCGGACTATGGCGCAGTGGTTGGGTGGTGTCACTATGGAGGTTGGGTGGTATTTGACTATGGCGCAGTGGTTGCATTGGTACATGACTGTGGTTAGGTGGTTGGGTGGTATCTTATTGTGGAGGTAGGGTGGTATCTGACTGTTTCGCAGTGGTTGGATGGTACATGACTGTGCTCAGTGGTTGGGTGGTATCGGACTATGGCGCAGTGGTTGGGTGGTGTCTTACTGTGGAGGTTGGGTGGTATCAGACTATGGCGCAATGGTTGGGTGGTATCTTACTGCGGAGGTTGGGGGTATTGGACTGTGGGCAGTGGTTGCATGGTACATGACTGTTTCTCAGTGGTTGGGTGGTATCGGACTGTGGCGCAGTGGTTGGGTGGTCTTACTGTGGAGGTTGGGTGGTATCGGACTATGGCGCAGTGGTTGGTGGTGTCACTATGGAGGTTGGGTGTATCGGACTATGGCACAGTGGTTGCATGGTACATGACTGTGGTTAGGTGGTATCGGACTGTGGCGCAGTGGTTGGGTGGTATCGGACTATGGCGCAGTGGTTGGGTGGTGTCTTACTGTGGAGGTTGGGTGGTATCGGACTATGGCGCAATGGTTGGGTGGTATCTTACTGCGGAGGTTGGGGGTATTGGACTTTGGTGCAGTGGTTGCATGGTACATGACTGTGGCTCAGTGGTTGAGTGGTATCGGACTGTGGTTCAGTGGTTGGGTGGTGTCTTACTGTGGAGGTTGGGTGGTATCGGACTGTGGCGCAGTGGTTGCAAGGTACATGACTGTGGCTCAGTGGTTGGGTGGTATCGGATTGTGGCGCAGTGGTTGGGTATTGTCTTACTGTGGAAGTTGGGTGGTATCGGACTAAGGCGCAGTGGTTGCATGATACATGACTGTGGCTCAGTGGTTGAGTGGTATCGGACTGTGGCGCAGTGGTTGGGTGGTACATGACTGTGGCTTAGTGGTTGGGTGGTATCTTATTGTGGAGGTTGGGTGGTATCTGACTGTTTCGCAGTGGTTGGATGGTACATGACTGTGGCTCAGTTGTTGGGTGTATCGGACTATGGCGCAGTTGTTGGGTGGTGTCTTACTGTGGAGGTTGGGTGGTATCGGACTATGACGCAATGGTTGGGTGGTATCTTACTGTGGAGGTTGGGTGGTATCTGACTGTTTCGCAGTGGTTGATTGGTACATGACTGTGGCTCAGTGGTTGGGTGGTATCGGACTGCGCACAGTGGTTGGGTGGTGTCTTACTGTGGAGGTTGGGTGGTATCGGACTATGGCACAGTGGTTGCATGGTACATGACTGTGGCTCAGTGGTTGGGTGTTATCGGACTATGGCTCAGTGGTTGCATGGTACATGACTGTGGCTCAGTGGTTGGGTGGTATCGGACTGTGGCGCAGTGGTTGGGTGGTGTCTTACTGTGGAGGTTGTGTGGTATCGGACTATGGTGCAGTGGTTGCATGGTACATGACTGTGGTTTTTTGGTATCGGACTGTGGCGCAGTGGTTGGGTGTGTCTTACTGTGGAGGTTGGGTGGTATCGGACTATGGCACAGTGGTTGCATGGTACATGACGTTGGCTCAGTGGTTGGGTGGTATCGGACTGTGGAGCAGTGGTTGGGTGGTGTCTTACTGTGGAGATTGGGTGGTATCGGACTATGGCACAGTGGTTGGGTGGTGTCTTACTGTGGAGGTTGGGTGGTATCGGATTATGGCGCAGTGGTTGCATGATACATGACTGTGGTTATGTAGTATCGGACTGTGGCGCAGTGGTTGGGTGGTGTCTTACTGTGGAGTTTGGGTGATATCGGACTATGACGCAGTGGTTGCATGGTACATGACTGTGGCTCAGTGGTTAGGTGGTATCGGACTGTGACGCAGTGGTTGGGTGGTGTCTCACTGTGGAGGTTGGGTGGTATCGGACTATGGCGCAGTGGTTACATGATACATGACTGTGGTTGGGTGGTATCTGACTGTGGCGCAGTGGTTGGGTGGTGTCTTACTGTGGAGGTAGGTGGTATCGGACTATGGCGCAATGGTTACTTGGTACATGACTGTGGCTCAGTGGTTGAGTGCTATCGGACTGTGGCGCAGTGGTTGGGTGGTGTCTTACTTTGGAGGTTGGGTGGTATTGAACTATGGCGCAATGGTTACATGGTACATGACTGTGGCTCAGTGATTGGATGGTATCTGACTGTGGCGCAGTGGTTGGGTGGTGTCTTAATGTGGAGGTTGGGTGTATCGGACTATGGCACAGTGGTTGCATGGTACATGACTGTGGTTAGGTGGTATCGGACTGTGGCGCAATGGTTGGGTGGTGTCTTACTGTGGAGGTTGGGTGGTATCGGACTATGGCGCAGTGGTTGCATGGTACATGACTGTGGTTAGGTGGTATCGGACTGTGGAGCAATGGTTGGGTGGTGTCTTACTGTGGATGTTGGATGGTATCGGACTATGGCACAGTGGTTGAATGGTACATGACTGTGGCTCACTGGTTGGGTGGTATCGGACTGTGGCGCAATGGTTGGGTGGTGTCTTACTGTGGAGGTTGGGTGGTATCGGACTATGGCGCAGTGGTTGCATGGTACATGACTGTGGCTCAGTGGTTGGGTGGTATCGGACTGTGGCGCAGTGGTTGGATGGTGTCTTACTGTGGAGGTTGGGTGGTATCGGACTATGGCGCAGTGGTTGCATGGTACATGACTGTGGTTAGTGGTATCGGACTGTGGCGCAGTGGTTGGGTGGTGTCACTATGGAGATTGGGTGGTATCGGACTATGGCGCAGTGGTTGCATGGTACATGACTGTGGTTAGGTGGTATCGGACTGTGGCGCAGTTCTTACTGTGGAGGTTGGTTGGTATCGGACTGTGGAGCAGGGGTTACATGTTACATGACTGTGGTTAGGTGGTATCGGACTGTGGCGCAGTGGTTGGGTGGTGTCTTACTGTGGAGGTTGGTTGGTATCGGACTGTGGAGAAGGGGTTACATGTTTCATGACTGTGGTTAGGTGGTATCGGACTGTGGCGCAGTGGTTGCATGGTCCATGACTGTGGCTCTGTGGTTGGTTGGTATCGGACTGTGGCGCAGTGGTTGGATGCTGTCTTACTGTGGAGGTTGGGTGGTATCGGACTGTGGAGCAGGGGTTACATGTTTCATGACTGTGGTTAGGTGGTATCGGACTGTGGCACAGTGGTTGGGTGGTGTCTTACTTTGGAAGTTGGGTGGTATCGGACTATGGCACAGTGTTTGCATGGTCCATGACTGTGGTTAGGTGGTATCGGACTGTGGCACAGTGGTTGGGTGGTGTCTTACTTTGGAGGTTGGGTGGTATCGGACTATGGCGCAGTGGTTGCATGGTCCATGACTGTGGCTCTGTGGTTGGGTGTTATCGGACTGTGGCGCAGTGGTTGGGTGGTGTCTTACTATGGAGGTTGGATGGTATCGGACTGTGGAGCAGGGGTTACATGTTTCATGATTGTGGTTAGGTGGTATCGGACTGTGGCGCAGTGGTTGCATGGTCCATGACTGTGGCTCAGTGGTTTGGTGGTATCGGACTGGGGCGCAGTGGTTGGGTGGTGTCTTATTGTGAAAGTTGGGTGGTATCGGACTATGGCGCAGTGGTTGGGTGGTATCGGACTGTGGAGCAGGGGTTACATGTTTCATGACTGTGGTTAGGTGGTATCGGACTGTAGCGCAGTGGTTGGGTGGTGTCTTACTGTGGAGGTTGGGTGGTATCGGACAATGGCGCAGTGGTTGCATGGTACATAACTGTTATGTTACGGTAGCTGAGGAGTGCAGGTAAAAAGGAAATACACCAGAGCAGTTGGAATCTATGAGATTGCAGTACCCTGACTAACCACCGCAACTAGAGGCAGCCGTGGAGCGTTCCTACGATGGTCCTAGACGCCTCGTCACAGCCTGAGAAACTAACTACACCTAAAGATAGAAATAGGAAAGCTATCTGCCCCGGAGCAGAACCCCAAAGATAATAGAAAGCCCCCAAACATGTAATGGCGGTTAGACAAGAGGAAATACTGACACAGACAGAAAATAGTATGAGCAAACACTGGGGCCCAAACTATCTAAATAGAAAAGGACAGGAAGGGTACTTACTGCAATCCCAGAAAACCCTGAAAAACACCAACTCTACTAATTTCAAAATCACCTGAGATCACACGACCTCTACCACCTAAATTAGTTCTCTGGTGTAACAAAAACAGCAGCCACTGAAAAAACTGCAAAAAGCAAAAGTACAAAACACAGTGGCTGGACTAAACTGAGAGGGCAAAAGCCCCCGGAGGGGACCCAGAAGGCCCCCACAGAAGTGCAGGACAAAATGCAAAAATATAGCAAAAACACAAAATAAGAAATTGTCTTATCTGATAGCAGGAGATGCAGACACGACACAGCAGGCTACAAGGGAAACTGGAAAGAAGGATTCAGACCAGAACAATTGATCACCGGCAACCCTGATGGGAAAATGATTCCCTTAAATAAGACCAATCAGTAACACCTGATTCCCAATCCTCACTAGTACCGCTAGTAACCACCAGAGGGAGCCTCTGCTCAGAACTCATCTCAAACCCATTCACAACAGTACCCCCCCCTTGAGGAGGGGTCACCGAACCCTCATTTGAGCAACCAGGTCGGTCAGGATGAGTTCTATGATACGCACGGATAAGTCTCCTAGCATGGATGTCCGAAGCAAACACCCAAGAATTATCTTCCTGACCATAACCTCTCCATTTAACCAAATACTGGAGTCTTCGTCTAGAAAAACGAGAATCCAATATTTTCTCAACCACATACTCCAGATTGCCCTAAACCAAAACAGGGTCAGGAGGCACAGCAGCAGGAACCACTGGCTCAACAAACCTCTTCAACAAGGACTTGTGGAACACGTTATGGATCTTAAATGTCCCTGGAAGAAGCAAACGAAAAGAAACAGGATTAATAATCTCCATGATCTTATAAGGTCCAATGAACCTAGGCTTAAATTTAGGAGATGCTACTCTCATAGGAATATTCTTTGAGGACAACCAGACCAAGTCCCCCACTTTAAACCGAGGACCATCAGTCCTATGCCGGTTAGCAAAATCATAATCCATCAGGTTAATAGCTGCTCCAGAATCAACGAAAGCCTGAGCAGAAAATGAGGACAGAGAGCATATCAGAGTGACAGTTAATAAAAACTTAGTCTGAACACCACCCAAGACAACTGAGCGTGCAAAACGTCTTCCCCGCTTAGGGCAGACTGAAATAGCATGAGAGGCATCACCACAGTAGAAACATAACCCATTGCGCTTTCGAAACTCATGACGCTGTGCCCCAGACACCACTCCATCACACTGCATGGGCTCAGCAGCTGGCTCACAAGGCAACACCACTCCACGCATACTTCTCCGCTCACGCAAACGTCTGTCAATTTGAATCGCTAATGACATAGAATCATTGAGACCAGAGGGGACAGGGAATCCCACCATAACATCCTTTACATTATCCGACAGTCCCTTCCGGAAAAGGGCCGCCAAAGCGTCGTCATTCCATTTGGTCAGGACTGCCCACCTACGGAATCTCTGACAGTATAACTCAGCGTCATCAAGCCCCTGATTTAATGCCAACAAGGCTTTTTCAGCTTGATCAGTGATATTAGGCTCATCGTACAATAACCCCAAAGCCTGAAAAAATGCATCAACATCACTCAAAACAGGATCCCCAGGTATCAGGGAAAAAGCCCAATCCTGAGGATCGCCGCGCAGGAGAGAGATGATAATTTGAACCTGCTGCGCTGCGTTTCCTGAGGACTTAGATTTTAAGGCAAGAAACAATTTACAATTATTTTTGAAATTCTGAAACTTAGCTCGATCCCCTGAAAACAAATCTGGCATGGGGATCCTAGGTTCCACAACAGGCAACCTAGCAAGATATGCAGCAATACTCCGAACCTCAGTGGCAAGCTGATCCACACGGCCAGACAACTGTGCAAACTCCATTGGGAGAAAAGATCCTCCCCAGCACCCAGAGATACAGAGGGAAAAAAAAAAAAAAAAAAATGCAACAAACAGAAAAATATCTCTGACAACTTTTCTTCCTTCAAAATATTTTTTCCCTTCTGTGAGTACCATACAATTTTTATGGCCGGTGATACTGTTATGTTACGGTAGCTGAGGAGTGCAGGTAAAAAGGAAATACACCAGAGCAGTTGGAATCTATGAGATTGCAGTACCCTGACTAACCACCGCAACTAGAGGCAGCCGTGGAGCGTTCCTACGATGGTCCTAGACGCCTCGTCACAGCCTGAGAAACTAACTACACCTAAAGATAGAAATAGGAAAGCTATCTGCCCCGGAGCAGAACCCCAAAGATAATAGAAAGCCCCCAAACATGTAATGGCGGTTAGACAAGAGGAAATACTGACACAGAAAGAAAATAGTATGAGCAAACGCTGGGGCCCAAACTATCTAAATAGAAAAGGACAGGAAGGGTACTTACTGCAATCCCAGAAAACCCTGAAAAACACCAACTCTACTAATTTCAAAATCACCTGAGATCACACGACCTCTACCACCTAAATTAGTTCTCTGGTGTAACAAAAACAGCAGCCACTGAAAAAACTGCAAAAAGCAAAAGTACAAAACACAGTGGCTGGACTAAACTGAGAGGGCAAAAGCCCCCGGAGGGGACCCAGAAGGCCCCCACAGAAGTGCAGGACAAAATGCAAAAATATAGCAAAAACACAAAATAAGAAATTGTCTTATCTGATAGCAGGAGATGCAGACACGACACAGCAGGCTACAAGGGAAACTGGAAAGAAGGATTCAGACCAGAACAATTGATCACCGGCAACCCTGATGGGAAAATGATTCCCTTAAATAAGACCAATCAGTAACACCTGATTCCCAATCCTCACTAGTACCGCTAGTAACCACCAGAGGGAGCCTCTGCTCAGAACTCATCTCAAACCCATTCACAACACATAACTGTGGCTCAGTAGTTGGGTGGTATCGGACTGTGGCGCTGTGGTTGGGTGGTGTCTTACTGTGGAGGTTGAGTGGTATCGGACTATGGCGCAGTGGTTACATAGTACATGACTGTGGTTAGGTGGTATCGGACTGTGGCGCCGTGGTTGGGTGGTGTCTTACTGTGGAGGTTGGGTGGTATCGGACTATGGTGCAGTGTTTGCATGGTACATGACTGTGGCTCAGTTTTTGGGTGGTATTGGACTGGGGCGCAGTGGTTGGGTGGTGTCTTATTGTGAAAGTTGGGTGGTA
>JARQOD010014148.1:0-11540 GCA_033576555.1 Oophaga sylvatica
TTTTCCCGGGAACAGACCCAAAAGTTATTGCGAAATTTGTCCTGAGTACGCTGATACACCAAAATGTGGGGGTAAACCACTTTTTTGGATGCATGGGCAAGCTGGGAAGGGAAGGGCGCCGTTTGACTTTTTCAAGCAGAATTGGCTGGAACCCCCATGTCGTGTTTGAGAGCCGCTGAGTGCCTAAACATGGAAACCCCCCACAAGTGACCCCATTGGGAAACTAGACCCCCTAAGGAATTTAAACTAGATCTGTGGGACCCATTTGAACCCCAAGTGCTTCACACAATTTTATAACGAGAGCCTGAATTAAAAAATCATTTTTTTTCCAAAAAAATTTTTTTAAACCCCAATTTTAATTTCCCAAGGTAACAAGACCCCAAAAGTTATTGTGCAATTTTGTCCTGATAAGCTGTACCCCATATGTGGGGGAAACCACGTTTTGGTGCAGGGCAGAGCTCGGAAGGGAAGGATGCCATTTGACTTTTTCAACTCAGATTGGCGGGACCCATGTCGTGTTTGAGAGCTTCTATGTGCCTAAACAGGGGAAACCCCCACAAATGACCCATTTTGGAAACTAACCCCTCAAGGAACTTATCAATTTTGTGGGAATTTTGAACCCCCAGGTGTTTCACTAAAGTTTAAATCCCGACATGAAAATAAAAAAATCATTTTTTTTTCCACAAACATGATGTTTTGTCTCCATCTTTTTTATTTTCCCAAGGGTAAACAGAGAAATTGGACCCCAAAGTTGTCCAATTTGTCCTGATATGCTGATACCCCATAGTGGGAGAAAACTACTGTATGGGCACACGTCAGGGCCATAAGGGAAGTAGTGACGTTTTGGATTGCAGATTTTGATGGAATGGTCTGCGGGCGCATGTCGCATTGGAAGCCCCTGATTTGCCTAAACATGGAAACCCCCCACAATGACCCCACTTTGGAAAATAGAACCCCCCTAGGAACTTATCTAGATATTTTGTGAGCACTTTGAACCCCAAAAGTGCTACACAGAAGTTTATAGCGTACAGCCAAAAAATAAAAAATCCTTTTTTTTTTACAAAAATATTTTTTCACCCCAATATTTTATTTTCAGAAGGGTAACAGGAGAAATTGGACCCCAAAAGTTGTCGTCCAATTTTGTCCTGATACGCTTTTAACCCAATATGTGGGAGAAAACTACTGTATGGGCACACTCGGGCTGGGAAGGGAAGTAGTGACTTTTGGATTGCAACTTTGATGAATGTCCTGCGGGCGTCATGTCGCATTTGGAAGCCCCTGATGTGCCAAACAGGGGAAAAACCCCCCACAAGTGACCCCATTTTGGAAAATAACCCCACAAGGAACTTATCTAGATTGTGGTGACGTTTATGAAGCCCCAAGTCCTCACAGAAGTTTATAACGACACCCAAATAAAAACAAAAAAAAATTTTTTTTTAAAAAAATGATTTTTTGCCCCCATTTTTTTTCCCAAAGGTAACGGAAGAAATTGGACCCCAAGAGTTATTGTGCAATTGTCCTGATACCTGATACCCCATAGGGGGGGTAAACACTGTTTGGGGCGCATGGCAGAGCTCAGAAGTGAAGGAGCACCGTTTGATTTTTTCAACGCAGAATTGGCTGGAATTGAGATCATACGCCATGTCACATTTGGAGAGCCCCTGATGTCCTAAACAGTGGAAACCCCCCCCAATTCTAACTCCAACCCAACCCCAACACACCCCTAACCCAGTCCCAACCCTAACCAAAAACCCAAACCACAAACCTAACCCTAACACACCCCAAACCCTAATCCCAACCCTAACCCTAACTTTAGTGCAACCCTAACCCTAACTTTAGGTGCAACCCTAACCCTAGCCCTAATGGGAAAATGGAATAAATACTTTTTTTTAATTTTATTATTTTTCCCTAACTAAGGGGTGATAAAGGGGGTTTGATTTACTGTTTAAAGCGGTTTTATGTTTGGAGCTGTCACGCTAAAAGACGCTTTTTTATTGGAAAAAAGTTTTTTTGCTCACCATTTTGAGAGCTATAATTTTTGCATATTTTGGCCCACAGAGTCATGTGAGGTCTTATTTTTTTGTGGTACGAGTTGACGTTTTTATTGGACCATTTTTAAGCACATGACATTTTTTTATCGCTTTTTATTTAGATTTTTGGGGTTAGAATGAAAAAAAAACAGCAATTCATGAATTTTTTTTGGGGGGGGTTCATACCGTTCCACTGTGGTAAAATTGATAAAGCAGTTTTATTCTTCGGTTAGTACGATTACAGCGATACCTCATTTTATATAATTTTTTTTATGTTTTGGCGCTTTTAAACAATAAAAACAATTTTATATAAAAAAAAAATTATTTTTGCATCGCTTTATTCTGCGAGCTATAACTTTTTTATTTTTTCGCTGATGATGCGTATGGCGACTCGTTTTTTGCGGGACAATGGACGTTTTCAGTGGTAAACATGTTTATTTATATCGGTCTTTTTGATGCGTGTTATTCCCTTTTTTTTTTGGCGGTATGTGATAAAGCATTGATTTTTTTTTTTTTTTTTAAAGGGGGAACTGTCACCCCAAAATAGCCCTATCAGATAAAGAATGGCTGAATAGTGCGTCCCATAACTAAGCAACGGTGGGTATCAATATCAGATACCCCCGTTTCATATCAAAATACCTTTTGTAAAGTTGGTGATTGAAAGGGGTCAACACTGCAGTCAGGTCCGGAGGGCACGTTTTCATGTCCTCCCCCGCCCCCCCTCCTCGTCATCTGTTGCGTTACGCCCCTGGAAACCACAGACCGTTAGCTTCCCCATTGCCAATTCAAAATCCGGCCCGGCGCATGCGCAGTATGTTTTGCCCAACAGTGGGCAAAGCATAAAATAAGTACAGTGATGCGCTAGTCTTTCATTGCCCGAACCGTCCAAGGCAAGCAGTCATTTCCCGGGGGCAAGGAAAAAACTAGCGCATGCGCTGTACTAATTTTATGCTTTGCCCATAAAGTTTGGCGATACTAAATATGTGTACTTTTTTTGTTTTTTTTTTACAGGAAGAAATAAAATTTATTGGGAATTTTTTTTTTTCCTTTATTTTGGAATTTTTTTTTTACACTTGTTATTTTTATTTTTTTAACTTTGTACTTTGTCCCAGGGTGGGACATTACAGATAGGGTCAGATCGCTGGTCTCAGTGTGCACAGCACTATGTGAACCCAGCGACTCACAGGCAGGCTGCAGGCTTCTCAACGCCGCTCTCACAGGCACTGAGGAACCGCCTCCCTGCAGGACCCGGCGGCCATCTTGGACCCGGGGGTCCTGCAGGGAAGAGGCCTCAGAACAGCGCGGTAAACATCGCGCTGTTCTGAGGGCCTCAGGGAGCACGCAGGAAGCCCCCCCCTGCGCGTGCTCCCCTGTGCCCCCGGTACACCCTCCTGCACATAGTTGGGGGGTGTCGCGGGTGATAAAACGATCGCTTCGACTACTATCCCGTCCATGGTCAGATTGTCACGGGTTTCATGGGGTAGTACGTCGGATGGCAGAGAGGGGTTTAAGGGAATGATGACATACATTTACATTTTTTTTAAACTACCATTAATACCACATACAAGGACAAATACCGCCACACATGGCCAGACCACAATTACCTCCACAAGTGACCGAATAATACCACATACAAGGAAAAAATACCGCCACACTATGACCACACCACAAATTACCACCACAAGTGCCCTGAATACTACAATACTGACATTTAATTTAAAAAATAAAACACAATACTAACTGTCATTGTAAACAGGAACTCTGTATTAACTGTCATGTAAAGGTAAAACAGTGATCACTGGTGACATACACAGGAGCTCTGTATATATGTCAGTGTACGGGTAATACAGGGTTACCAGTGACATTATACAGAGGAGCTCTTTATAAAAGTCAGTGTACAGGAAAATACAGTGATCACCACAGCCAGGACATTATACAGAGGAGCTCTGTATATAGTATACAGGTATATGTCAGTGTACAGGTAACACACGACCACCAGTGACATTCTCTATGGAAGTCCTTCACTTTGCTTTTGTTTTTCATCCAGCACAGATCGCCATCACTTCTTCCAGCCACGATCGTCTCTGCATAAAAAAACACAGTTACCAAAGCGCACCACTTCCAGACACAATCCCCCTTTTTCCCTTTGGCTGGTTTCACACACACCGACAAAAAAGCGACCGTTTTAGTGGTCGATAATCGCAGCAAAATGTCATGAACAGTCATCCGATTTTTCTGGAAAATGCGTATTTACGATGACCGTGTTTGTCACATCCGATTTACATCCGCTTGGGGAGATTTCTCGAGGCTGCAAAAGAATATGTGGATAATGAATAGTTTTTAAATCACCAAAGAAAGAATAGAATATAACACAAGAACACACATATAAAATTAATTATATATACATGTCATTGTGACACATACATATATATATATTTATAGTTCCCTAGACTTCTACATACGAAAAAGCCCTAATTCAGTTGCCGCTTTTGAGAAAGTACAGACCCACATGAAATATACATGTTTCCCAAAAGTTAACCATGTCATTTTCATGTTTTTTTATATATTGTTTAAACTTACAATTTTCATCAGTATATGTGTGCAAAAGAGACAGTAGGGGTTAATTAAGGTATAAATTCGTTGAAAATAAATGCGTGGCCTCCCGCTGTATTTTCCCACCAACAGACAAAGCAAGCAGTGGGGGGAGATAATAATAAACCTAGGGAGGGTAAAATATTTTTTGTGCCCCCCCCGGCACTAACACTGCCCCCAGGCACCCCAGAAAGGGCAAATCTATAAGATTGCCCTTTCGGTATTTGCCCGCATTCCCATTCCCTGAAAAGGGGGCGAATGGTTAATAAGGGTAAAATGACCTTGCATTGAACATTTTAAAGGGGGTTTTAATTTTGGGGTTAAAAACTTTATTAATCTATTTAAAAGAAAAATCAAACACCACATTTAATAAAAAATAATTTAATTAAATAATCAAACAGTTTTTGAAAATTTTATTTCCCCCCAAAACCTTTCCCCAAAAAAAAAAAAAAACAAAATTATTCTTCCCCAAACCGATGTACTCCCCAGGTTAACCTAAAGGTTAACAGTTACACTTTCGAGAGCTAAAAATCTGTCCCAACTGTATTCCCCCCAAAGAAAATTTTTTCTCCCCGAAAGGAAGGGAAAAGATTCGAATGGAGTTAATTTATTTATTGGCACTTTCATTTTATGACCGACCTAATGAAAGGGGACAAATCAATTTAACTTCATTCATTAAACACTCCTCTCCTTTCGCAGGGGAAAAACTCATTCTTCGGGGGCTATCGATGAGCACGCAGCATTAGTTTCCCCTACGTTGGGATTAAAACCCTTTTTGAAGGTTTTTCATCGGGGGACGTGACAATCGCCAGATAGAAAAAAATAAAATTTTTTTTTATTTTTTTTTTTATTTTGGGATAAAGGGGGCGCACGGATAAAGAAAATAAAGATTCAAAAAAAAGTTTTTTATTTCTTAAAATTATTTATTTTTAAAGTGTGTTTTTTTTTTTACTTTTAATAGGTTAAAAAATTATACTCTAATTATTTTAAATGGTTAAAGTTCCTTTTAATTGAAGGTCTTTTAAAAACCCCCTTTTAACCCCCTTCACCAAGGGCAAGGGGGAATAGAGGCGTCGGGGTCGAACCCATGCCCCTTTCCACCGGCCAGCACCTACCATTTAGTATTCTGCGGCAAAAATTTTTCCCCTTGAAAAACCCGGGGAACCATTGACGTTTTCCCTTTGGGGGTTTCCCCCCGGGCCCCTTTTCTTTGCCTTTTTGCCAATTACACGCCCTAAAAAACCCCGGGCCCCGGGGGTTGTCATTCGAGATTATTGTGCTTCCAGCCTTTATCAAGCTTTTTTTCTCCTCTTTTCCTGCTGCAAAAAACACTGCCTTGTAAGTTCTGTGAAACCTTTTTTCAAAACCAGTTTTTCGTGGGCCCTTTTTTGTTTTCTGTTTCTGCAGCACCCTTCCCTCACCCCAAAATGGAGTTTTCCAGCTTGCTTTTTTCCCGCCCGACCTCCTTTGCTTCTTAAACCCCACACGACAATCAGTGCTTAAAAATCTGCCGCAGTAAACCTGTGTTCTGACCCTGCCCCCTTGGGGACCTTGTATCCAGCCATTCCTAGGGGGAACTCGAACATTTGGGGGACTCTGAACCCTCTTGAGAGCCTCACTTTCATGGACTTGCAAACAAAAAAAATCTAATCTTTTGGGAAGTTATTGCGACTTTTTTTACCCCCCCTTTTTGGCCCTCTTCTTTTTAAAACCTTTGTGTTTTTTTTTTCCCAATTTTTGTATAAGCAATCAAACTTTCTTTATAACCTTGTCTCAATATTTTCATCGCCCCCAACACAAGACGCTATATAACGTACCAATACATTACAAATTCTGAAGCCAAACTTAGTGTCTGCGGGGTTTTAAAAGGGGTTTTCCCCTTTACTTTTATACGGATGTCGGGTTTTACTTTCTGGATACAGGGGTTTTTGTGACTTCCACAACCTTTCCAGGACAATTCCAAATTTTTTTTTTTTCTCAGTGTTATGGGGGAAAACCCAAATTGTTTTTTTTTTTTTTCTCTTTTTTTTTGTCTCTAAACTCTGGATATCAATTTTTGTTAAATTTCCCGTATGAAGGGGTTGTGACTTCTAAAAACCCCATTCCATCTTTTCCCCTAAATTTTTTTTTTTCTTCATTTTCCCCGGGGGGAAAACACTATTTTTTTTTTTTTTTCTCCTTTTTTTCCCCATTTCCGTTTTAAAAGGGGGAAAAGGGGGGCCCGCAAAAAGGGAAAATTTTGCGGAGTAAAAGAAAAATTTTCCTTGCAATTTGCAGAATAAAAAAATTTTTTTTACAAATCTTCAACCTAAAAATCAAAATTTTAAAAAGTGGTTGGACAACACCCAATTTCGACCATTTTTGAGGGGGGGAGGGGCGACCCCAACCCCTCCGGGTCCCCGAGTTCGGGGTTTTCCCAATTCCCCTTTTTTTTGTTTTGGTGGTGAACGTAAAAATCAGGGTTTTTTTAAACAATGAAATTTTTTTTTTTTCTGCCATGCTTCACAATTCCTACTGAATTTCTAAGTTTTTTACTATAATTATGTTGCTTCCCAAAAAAGGGGTTTTGAGGGGAAAACCCTCTGTTTAACTGAATGATTTTTAATCACTTGATTTTTTATTTCAGCCAGGGGGCTTTTTTTGATGACCCCAATCGGGGTGCAACAGCTAACCCGCCATTTTACTTTGCGCCAAGGTAACACTCTGCTAATATCCTTTTGGGAATTTCAGGGGGGGGGCCCCCTTGATACAACCAAAAATTTTCCGCCAAAAAATCTATTTTTCAAAAGGGGGTTATCCCCATTTTTTTAAAGATGAACTTTCCGGCCCCCCTCCCACTGCGTTAGTACTTATTAACTACTGCATCCCATTGATACTCGTTTTCTAAAAAGCAGGCAAGAGAGATTTTTTGAAAGCAATCGTACAAAACCCTTTTCCCCCTTTTCCCCTCCACAAAGGGGTTTTTAAAAGGGGAAAAGGGGGAAACCCGAACCGAACCCAAAGCAGGTAACTCTTTACTACACGGGGGAAAGGGAAAATCGTTTTAAGAAATTTTTTGTTTTTTTTGGGAAGTCAGGGGGGTTTTTTATTAACTGCCCCACCCCCCTCCAAAACTACTGCAGCCTCATCATTTGAGTGTTGCGAAAGGGGGGGTGTCAGTCCGAGCCTCAGCTCCAGAGAATCTGCACAAAAAATCTTGATTTCCCCACTAAAAAAAACCCTTAACCCCCAACTTTACTGGTAAAAAAGGGCCCTCTTTCAAGTTTCCTCAGCGGTGTCCCGCGAGTTTTAAAAAAAAAAAATTCCCCCTGTTTTTTTTCCCATCAAACTCTGGTTACCAGCCTGGGTGTTTTACTCTGCTATGATCGACTCAGGGCAAGGGAAAAAAAAATGGGTTCCCTTTGCTCAAACAGGGAATACTTTTAGTAAGAAGGGTACTCCAACAGATGGAAAATTGGTGGCTCCCTGCTGACCTCTGGACCAAGGGGGGAGAAACAGAGCCTTTAAAAATTTTTTTGGGTAAAGATCATCAAGAAAACGTCCTTTTTTGCTTACTCTTCTCCTCACTTTTCCCCCATTTTTAGGGACCCCTGCAGCTTTAGATCCTACCCCCAACTGGAGACAAGAATTTTTTCTTCCAGAGAAAAAATGATTTCCCAAAAATTTCAGCTTGCTCTGTTTTCCCAAAAAGGGAAACCCGTCATCCCCAACTACCGCTTTTACCAGACAAAAGGATTTATTCAAAAAACCTTTACCAGCTTCCCCTCCCGTCCTATGATTGTCCAATTAATTTTTGCCTGGAGAAAAACCTTTTTTGGAAAAATCTACCCCCTGGGGGGGCCCCCCTGATTTTAAAAAAAACATAGACAAATCTACCCCAAGGGGGTTCATACCCCCCCCTTCATCTCCTCGGGGGGACCCATATCTTTGAAAAAAAAAGATGGATCCCTGAACCATGCGAAAACATGGGGAATCAATAATTTTTTCATTAAAAACCTTTTTCCTTTCCCTTTTAAAACCCCTTTTTTTGGGGAAAAAGGGGCGACATCCCAAAAAATTTTTTTAAACTAGATTTTTTGGGCCATAACTTTTTCCGTTTTTAAACCCGGGAGAATGAAGACTTTTTTGGGGCACGCTATGGAACTTTGAATATCTATTTTCCTTTTTGGGGCTAGTCCCCCCCCCACCACTTTCCAACACTTGTGAATGACACCAGATCCCCCGATACATCGTGAAATTTTTTTTGGGGTAAAATTTTAAAATTTTTTTTTAACCACAGAGGAAATCAGGGGCTTTTAAAGGGGCCTTGGAACGTCAAGACAAAATCACTTTACATAAAAGCTTGAAAATTTTCCCCAAAAAACCCAAAATTTTAATTTTTTGGGGTATTATTTCTACACAAGAATTATTGGGGGGAAATAAAAACCCCCAAACCATCAATTTTTTGGGGCCCAAATCCTAAAAAAGTAAAAAAGGGGCAGCGTTTCCCTCGGTTGAAAAACCCCCAAAACTTTTTTTTAAAAAATTTTTCCCGGTATTCACCTATCCCCCAAAATTTCCCGGGAAAAGGCTAAGTTCCCTGGACTCCCCAAGCCCGGGGAAGCATTTCCCGTCTAAAAGAAAAAAATTTAAACCACTGCACCTATCCTAGCATCCCCCCCCGAGTTTCCCTTTTATAAAAGGGGGATGCTTCAGACTGTCCGGGGAGCTATACTCCCCCGAGAAAAGGGGAAAGAATTTTTTGCACCCTGTCCTTTTTTTTCCCCCCAGTTTCTTGGGGTGAAAAAAAATACATTGGGCAATAAAATTTGGGGGCCATTTTTCCCCCCTTAAAGGGGAAAGGGAAAAACCTTTTTCAAAAAGCTCCCCAGCAAATACGTTCTGACAGACCACGTAATCTTGATTTTATCGGGCCTAAGTGCCGACTCCCCCCGGGGGGCTCCGGAATTTTTTCCTAAACCAATTTAATTTTATTTTTTCTTATAGCCCCGGGTCGCGCATGGAAAGGCTGAGCACTCTCAAAATTACTCAGCAAAACACGCCCAAATTTTACCCTCCTAAGACTATTTTTCCCCGACTTAGATTCCTAGATATTCATAACAAGACCTAATTAAAGACATCAAGGAAGCAACCCTCGGGTTTTTTTGGGGGAACCCCCAAAGGGGTAAGTCTTTTCTTTAAAAAATGGTGTTGGGTTCTGGGGAAAAAGTCTGTATATACCGAAAAATCAGATTGGAGTATTTTTAAATCATTCCCCTTCCCAAAAAAACCGGCAAGAGAATTCAAAAAACCCGGGAATTTTTTTTTCTTTTTTTTTGGGGGCCCCCTTTTTTGGGGGGGAGTTTTGGACTAAAACACTTCGGTAGGTTTGTGCAAGAGCAAACCCCTCGCTCTTTACCAACGGTCTTTTACAGCCTCTTCCCCCCCCCCGCCCGGGGGGCCTTTTTTATGGATTTTATTGGGGAAAACCAACCTCTCAGGGGAAGAACCTATTCGGGGTGTTGGGCCGTCAAAAAAGGGAGCTCATTTTTTTCCTTTTTTGGGTTTTCCCACGCAAAACGACTCAATTTTTAATTTTTAATTTTTTTCGGTTTCAGGGGACCGATGGGGTTTTTTCTGGGGTTTAACCTTCTAGGTTTTTTTTAAAATTTTGGGGCAGCAAAGGACATTAAAGAAAAACCCTTTTTTCTCTTTCACCCCAAAAAATGACAAACCAACAACCAATAAACCCCGGGGATTTTCCCGCTTTTTTCTGCCACCTCAGAGATTGGGGATCACTTCCTTTGGGGTGAGTTTTTTCTTAAAAACAACTCTCGGGGGGGCCCCCAAAAAAACACTCCTTTTTACTCTAAACTGGGTTTTAACATCCAACTTTTTTCCCCCATTTCCCAAGAGACCCTTTCCAGCAGGGGCTGAAAGAGTCACGACTTTAAGAAAATAGGGGGTTCTAAAGGAAATCTGGAATCGGGTCAGGAAAGAAAAGAAGGGGCCCCCTAAATTTTGTAAACTGCACCACTTTTTTAAATAGAGACCTTTCTGGCTGTCAACCAAAATCTTTTAAATTTAAAATTTCCCCCCCCCAAGTTTTGGGGGGAAAAAATAATTTTACCCTAAAAAAAACAGAAAATTATAAACCGTTGCTTTTCGCTTTAATTTCCCCCAAAAATGAGAAACCCCCCTTCTTTTTAGTATCCCCTAAAGGGGGGGGACACCCCCAAAAATTTTTCCCGACTTCTTCTCCTTTCCCGACCCATCTAGTCAGGCAGGGAAATTTTTTTGGGGGAAAGGATTTGATTTTCCGTTGTATAGAAATCAGTTTCAATATCTGATTTTTAAAAGGCAGGGGAAAAACCCCCGGAGACAAAATCATTGGGGGGAGTCAATAAATTAATGCCCTTGCTTTTTCCCTCGTTTTATCAGAGAAACCCCCCAAGCCTGGTCTGAGGTCCAAACCCGGGGGTTGTCCCCAAAGGGGGGGAAAGGGAAAACCTTTTTTCTTTTTTCTGAAAACCAGTTGTTTGTCCCGGGCCCTTTGCTTTTTTTTTTGCTCAGCTATCTTCCCCCATCAAAATGGGGTTTTCCCCGCTTGCATGTTCCCGCCCTGAAACCTCCGTTTGCTTCTAAAAAAGCCCACGACAATCAGGCCCTTTAAATCTAGCCCGCATTTAACCTTGTTTTGACTCCTAAGCTTGGGCCTTTACTCCAGCCATTCCTACTGAGGAAATCGGGAACACCTTTTTGGGCTCTGAACTCTGCTCTTGAGGCCTCACGTTTTCATTTCTTGCGGGGGCAAGAAGAAGACTAAAAAGTTGTGGAGAGTTATTGCTGAGCTTAATTACTCTGGCCTCTGTGTCTCCTGCTTCCGTTTTTGCAACCGGTTTTTATTTTTTTCCCCAAAATTTTTTGAACATACAAGAC
>JARQOD010014149.1:0-11535 GCA_033576555.1 Oophaga sylvatica
GATTACACCGTGGGACCTGACTGTGCATGGGATAGGTAAGAATAATTTTGCTTTTTTTTTATTTTTATTACAGGAAATGGTTTTTGCAGTAAAATAAAAGATGGTCAAAAACATGTGTCTTTATTTCATTAAAATGATTTTTAATTAAAGTGTGTGTGTTTTATTTTTATTTCATGCAATAGGATTAATAATTGATAGTTGTCTAATTGACAGCTCTCAATTATTAACCTGGCTTAAGGTCACCTTTCAATAGCAAGGTGGCTTTAACCCCATATTAACCCATTCACCACCGCTACAGGGCAATGGGAATAGACGGGCAAAGTGCCAGAAAGGGCGAATCTAATTATAGATTTGTCTTTCCTGGGGTGTCTGGGGGCAGATGTTAGTAGCCGGGGGGGGGCAAAAATAATGGTCCCTCTCTGGGCTATTATTATCTGCCCCCACTCACTGGCTTTGTCTGTCT
Source organism: Oophaga sylvatica (assembly GCA_033576555.1). Lineage (NCBI taxonomy): Eukaryota > Metazoa > Chordata > Amphibia > Anura > Dendrobatidae > Oophaga > Oophaga sylvatica. The sequence goes on from JARQOD010014149.1 coordinate 464, forward strand.
GGTTGCGAAAATAGGGCGGGAGCCCACGCATTTTTTTTCAGCAATTTTACACCTCATATATATATATACATGTCATTGAATTTGTGACACAATATATATATATATTTATATTTGTAGTTCATACACTTCTACATAGTATAATAGCCGCTAATTCAATTGCCGGCTTTTGTGAAAATGCAGAACCCGACATGAAATGACACTTGGTGTACATAGGGTTAACCATGTCTTTTCATGTCGTTTGCTATCTGATTTGCACAAACAATTAAATCAGACTATGTGTGCAAAATTTCACACCTGTAGGGGTTAATTAAAGGTGTAAATTCGTAGCAAAAAAAGTCCGTTTTTTTACAACGAATTTACACCTTTAATTAACCCCTACAGGTGTGAAATTTTGCACACATAGTCTGATTTAATTGTTTGTGCAAATTAGATAGCAAAGGACATGAAAAGAAATGTTTAACCCTATATACACCAAGTGTCATTTCATGTCGGGTGCTTCTGTCTTTTCACTGAAGCCGGCTTTACCCGGCAATTGAATCAAAGGATATTTTACTATGTAGAAGTGTATAAACTATACATATATGTATATATATATGTCACAATGACATGTATATATATATATATGTATTCTATGTGTGTATATTTAGTGTTTACAAGGAAAGAATGGGGTTTTTTTAGTTGCGATATTTTGTTCCCATAGACTTACATGGGACTTCCGGTATCGGTATCGGGTATCGCCGATTTTTTAGTGATATCGGCGATACCATTCCGATTCCGATACTTTAGCATATCGGAAAGTATCGCTCAACTCTAGTTACCATCCAGTAATGAGTGTCACTCAAAATTTTCAGAATGCGAGGGTCACGGTCAAGGCAGCGTTATAAACTCAGCCATGCGTGCCAGACTGATAACAGGCAAGGCTTCCGTGTCCTCCCCAAGAGGATAACTGACCATGCTCCTCCTCTCCCTCCTCCTCCTCCCTGTGCTCAGGCCATCCACGCTGAACAGACAGTATGACAGTTGTGCTTGTAGTACCATCTATAGCTCATAAATCTAGCTCCTGTTCATCCTCCTCCTCCTCTTCCTCATTGTCACCCAATCCATGTTGGGATGAAATGAGGCTGAGCTGTGTGTAATCTACCTGTATGGTTCCTTGCTCCATCTCATCATGCTCCACCTGTAATGCATCCTCTTTGATTGTGAGCAGAGAACTTTTCAGAACACAGAGAAGTGGGATGATGATGCGAATTATGGCATCATTGCTGCTCACCATCTTGGTAGTGTCCTCAAACTTTTGGAGGACGGTACATATGTCTGACATCCATGTCCACTCCTGAGGTCTTAAGTGTGGAGTCTGAACTGAATACCAACGGCCTTGTTGATGCTGGTAGTCAACAACTGCTCTCTTCTGCTCACAAATCCTTTAATACATATGCAGTGTAAAGTTCCAACACATGGGGACATCACACACCTGTCGATGAGCCTGAAGCTGCAAACGCTGCTGAAGCACGGCAAGAGTGGAGGAAGCTGTAGCTGACTTTCTAAAATGGGCACGCAGGTGGCATACTTTTACAAGCAGAGCCGGCAGCTCCAGGTAGCTTTTGAGAAAACAATGAACAACTAGGTTAAGCACATGAGCCATGCATGATACATGTGTGAGCTCGCCTCGCTTCAATGCCGCAACCAGGTTCCAGCCATTATCACACACGACCATGCCTGGCTGGAGGTTCAGCGGTATCAGCCACATATCTGCCTGCTCTATCAGAGCTGTCCACAACTCTTCAGCATTGTACAGTTTGTCACCTAAGCATATTAGCTTCAGTACAGCCTGTTGCTGCTTGGCTGAGGCAGTGCTGCAATTCTTCCAGCTTGTGAATGATGTGCTCATTTTGGAGATGGAGGCTGAAGAGGAAGAGGAGGAGGTGCAGGAGCTGCAGACTGTGGGGGCAACTCTGATTGACGTAGGGCCCGCAATCCTCGGCTTTGGTAGGATATGTTCCATCTCAAGGTCCGAACGGGTCCCAGCTTCCCCTATGTTTACTCAGTGTGCCGTCAGCGAGATGTACCATCCTTGCCCAGAAGCATTTGTCCATGTGTCCGAGGTTAGGTGGACTTTCCCAGTAACAGCATTGTTGAGGGCACAGCTAATATTATGGGACACATGCTTGTGTAAAGCAGGGACGTCACACTGGAAAAAAGAGTGGCGGTTGGGGACCTAGTACCTTGGGACGGCCGCCGCCATCAGGTTGCGGAAAGCTTTAGTCTCCATGAGCCTAATAGAAAACATTTCGACCGGAAGCAGATGAGAAATGTGTGAATTATAATATTGCTACCTGTGGGGCATTGGCAGCATGTTTCCTCTTGCGTTCCAAGGACTAGGGTATGGACAACTGAACGCTGTGCTAGGACAAGGACATGGACGTGCTTTATGATGTTGCTAGTTGAGTGTGTGCAACGACAGGTGTAGGGCAGAAGGCATCTTCGCAGGCACCATGGACAGGGATTGGCTTGCATGCACAACAGTGGAAGAAGCAGTGGTGTTACCCACAGACACTCTTCCTGGACCCTGGGGTTCGGCCCACAAAGTCGGGTATTTGCTGCCATGTGCCTGATCATGCTGGTGTTGGAAAGGCTGGCAGTTTTGCTACCCGTGCTGATGCAGGCATGGCAGGTGGTGCAAATGGCCTGTTTGAGGATTTTGGCAGAGTCTTTAAAAACCAACCAGACTCGAGACTACTTAACACTTGTACTGGCAACTTCCATCTTATTGTCGTTACAGGGAACAGTTGCCCATCTTCTGTCTGCGGCCAACACAATGCTTCTTTCTGCCTGTGGGGTGCTACCCCTCCCCCCTGTGTGCTCCTGTCCTCGCTCTGCATGTCCTCCTGCCAGGTTGGGTCAGTTACTATATCATCCACCACCTCCTCTTCCACTTCTGCATCCTGGTCCTCCTCCTTAATTTCGGGCAATTGTGTCTTATCATCGTCCACCTGCTGTGACACGTTCTCACATCGCCTTCGTGTGAACGTGGCTGCTCAAATATTTGGGTATTACTACATGCGATCTCCTCTTGACCCACTTCAAGTGCAGCGGGAGAGAGGCCCGAATCTCTAAATGGAAAATTGAATAGCTCTTCAGAGTGTCCAAGTTTGGGATCAGTTGTATCAGGGCACTCGGCATTGTGGGAGGAAGGAGGATCAGGGTGAGGAATATGCAGTCCACAATCACGGCTACTCACACTTGACCATGTGGAAGACAGGGTGGTGGTGGTGGGAAAGTGACTGGAAACATTATCTCCTATCTAACCAACAACCTTTTGACACTGCTCTGGGTTCAATATTGGTGTGCTGCTGCGGTCCCCTAGTAATTGTGACAGGAAGGTCAAGTGAGAAGATGTGGGTGTTTGTTGTGGCCCAATTTCAGTTTACCATGTCCTCGGACGTGCCTTCTGCATGCACGATCACCAACATGTCCACTTCCCCATCCCTTGGCATGCACCTTGCCAATTTTAAATTCACTGCAATATTTTGCACATTCGCTACAAATGCCTGACTTTGGAGAGAACTTATATGTGATTCGTGTGTAAGTGTATAACGCTGGTTCAGGGCAGGCCTTGCATTCAATGCATAATGTCATCACTGCTTCTTACTGCTTCCATCCTTTGGCATGCGGTACCGGAGAGACTAAGACACAAGACAGGTAGTATGCGTCAACAGGCTCTAACTTTATTACAAAGCATAGGGCTTATATACACACCCTGAAGGCAGGAAAAGGATTTACCATATATGGTCCGATCATACAATTTAGCTGTGCAAACAAAAACTGGTCTCTATTCCCGTGACACCTATGTTTGAAACATTTTATCTGATTTCACCCGATGACTTAGCAAGGACACGTTAGTTTCTATTGATACAAAGAAGGAACATTCAGTTGTTATTTTGACACAAGGTAACCGTCAGATTTATTTAGCATAGATGGGGTCTTTGTACTTGAGGAACCTTATTTTCTGCTATAACATTCCGTCCTTTTGTTCCTTCATTTATCAATATGAATCTCTATATTTTCTTTTTCTTTTAGTACAGCGCTGAATACACATTAGAAAAAGCTTAAAAACCAAATAAACCGCCAGACATATTAGCAAAGATCTGAAAAATAGCTTGCACTATACCAGCAAGAAAATTCTGTCCACCCTACTACAGGAATCCCAACAGTGGTATTCCATAATCTCTGTGTGGATTTATTGGTCCAAGTATCTGAACAGTTCATCCAAAGGTTTATCTCTTCCCATGAGACTGGGACAGCGAGAAAGTGTATGCTAGTGGACGTCACAGGGGCATGTGTACATATCCAGCAATTAGCAATAGTCTGGTTTTACTCCTTTAGTTCATCGATTAGAGCAAGATGGTGTTTAATGAATCTATTGTCATCTCCATCTGTGGTGCCTAACTTAGTCCATGCACCTGTGGTCGCAAGGATGCAGATAAGTATAGACAATGTCTTCATTCTTTGTCCGCTGGTTCTCCTAGTATCTTTTTGCAATGGGACGCGTGGATCCAGGCCTCTTTTCCCTCTAGCTTAACGGCTGTGCTTGTGGTCAGCAGAACTTGAAAGGGTCAGTCAAACCGTGGATCTAGGCTTTTCCTCACATGTCTTTTTATAACCACCCAGTCTCCAGGTTGCAGCGTATGGCTGCTAGAATCCTGATCTGGATCTGGAGGAGAACTGAAAACATTATCATGTATTTGCTTAATCTTTTTGTGTAAAGCCCTCACGTAGGAACTTAGCACATGGTTGTTCATTTCTAATGCTTGCAGATAGAAACACCCTAGGCTGGGTACATTGCCAAACAATATCTCATATGGAGAGAGTCCAGTCTTTCTATTTGGCGTGTATCTTACTGAAAACAGAGCAAGCGGTAAACAATCCGGCCATGGTTTTCCTGTCTCAGCCATGGCTTTCTGAATTTTTAATTTCAATGTCCCATTCAGTCTTTCCACTTTACCACTACTTTGTGGGTGATATGTGGTGTGGAATGCTTGTTGAATTCCTAGAGCTGACATGACTTCATTCATTATTTCACCCGTGAAGTGTGTACCTCTGTCACTTTCAATTACCTCTGGTACCCCATACCTGCAGACCACCTCCGCAAGCAGTTTCTTTGCGGTTGCCGCAGACGTGGCTTTGGCAGACGTGGCTTTGGCAATCGGGAAAGCCTCTGGCCATCCTGAGAACAAATCAATACAGACCAACACATATTCCCATGATCCTGACTTTGGCAGCTGAATATAATCAATTTGCAGTCTCTGGAATGGATAGAGGGGCCGGGGTGTGTGTTTGGGTGGTGTTTTAACTACTCTACCCTGATTATGTGTAGCACATATCATGCACCCTTTTATCAGTTGTTCAATACAGGTGGAGAATCCTGGTGCCACCCAATGTTTCTGCATCACATTCATCACAGCCGTTTTAGATTGGTGTACCGGCACATGTAATATCTGGGCAGCCGCTGGGTACAGTGCCCTTGGAAGGCATTGTCGTGTCCCTTTTTCTCCCATACCCCATTTGCTTCATTCAGGCATGCACCTTCCTTCCACCACTTATCAACCTCCTCCTTCAGAGCCTAAGCCTGCATTTGGGATAAGATGTACTTTGACACAAAGGGGTTTTTAGGGGCACTTAACTGACGTACTGTTGACCCTTGTTGCGGCTTGCAGGCTGCTGTTTTTGCTGCTGCATCTGCCATCGCATTACCTCTGCTTACCTGGTCGGTGCGTCTGGTATGTGCTCTTACCTTTATGACAGCTACTTGTTTGGGTAATTGTAGCGCATCAATTAACTGCTGAACCACATCAGCATTCTTTATTGCGTGTCCTGCTGCCGTCAGGAAACCTCTTGATTTCCATATTGGACCAAAATCATGCGCTATACCGAATGCGTACCTAGAATCCGTGTAAATGTTAACAACACAACCTTCTGCTAGTTTACAGGCCTCGGTTAGGGCCTTAAGTTCGGCCTCTTGAGCCGATTGTTGTGGGAGCATTGGTTCTGCCTTGATTACTGCATTGAGGGAGACAAGTGCATATCCAGTATGGAAAGTACCTAAATCGTCCTGATGATGGGATCCATCTACAAAAAATTCAAAATCTGCATTTTTTAATTCATGTTCAAATACAGTAGGTAAACCTGCCGTTTCTTGTGCCATCATTTGTACACAGTCATGAGGAACATCCTCTCTTGGATCTTCCTTAAATAGCACAGTACCTGACCCCTCCTTCAGATCGAGAGAGGTAAAAAAGTTGCTGGATTCAAAGTAGTACACCTCTGTAAAGAAACATTGGGAGGCATTAACAGTGCACATTGTAACCTGAGATGATGTTCTGCTGAGAGGTGAGCGGGTTGCATTTGATTCAATATAGTATAGACATCATGAGGTGTTAGCACGGTGAGCGGATGATCTAGAACAATGTCTGCAGATTTGTGGAGTAGCAGTCCAACAGCATGCAGAGCACGTACACAGGATGGTGCACCTCTGGCCACTGTATCTAATCTGCCATTAAAATAGGCAACAGGGTTCTGATTGTCACCATGTGATTGAGTTAAAACTCCTGCTGCATGTCCAGCTTGCTCATGAAGGTACAGAGCAAATGGGAGCTCATAGTTAGGTGTACCCAAAGCTGGAGCGGCCAAAATACGGTTTTTGAGAGAGTAAAAACAGTCTATTGCCTCTGGTGTTAGTAAAAAGGTGTTGAGTAGTGTTGAGCATTCCTATACTGCAAATATCGGGTATCGGCCGATATTTGCTGTATCGGAATTCAGATTCTGAGTTCCGATATTTTTGTCATATTGGATACCGGAATCTGAGTTTTCCTGTAAAGTCTATGGGAGTTCCTGTGTCACAGAACCAAGTACGTGACACAGGAACTCCCCGAAACTGTCACTGTCAGTGTCGGTCGGGTCAGTCAGGTGTCAGGACTCAGCAGAGTCCGCACTTACCTGGCAGAAGATCCCCTTCCCCAGCAGTCACGTCCTACTGGATGGCCGCTATTACCCTGTCCCTGGCGGTCACGTGCAGAATCTCGCGATAACTGCAGTCACTGCCGGGTACTGGGTAACCTCGGCCAGCTGTACTCTCGCGACAGCTGGCCGTAAACCAGTCAGGATTATGTCACCGCCGGGGACGCAGCTCAGGTAAGCAGTTCTGCTGTATGTGGATGTCAGGCTCAGCCTGTCATCCAGATGTAGCAGAGCTGGACTCGTCGTGGGACACTCGTGATTTTGGACTGCGTCGGACAGGGAGTATTTGTGTTGGTTTATTATTTTTGTTATTTTACAGGAGATCAATAGCGTCGCAGGAATGAGAGTGTAATAAAATTAATGAAAACTGTGTTGTGTTTTATTTCATTAAAATACTTTTTTCTTGATGTGTTTTTTTTTTTAAATTTACAAACTATGATTAATAATGGATTGGTGTCTTATTGACGCCTCTCCATTATTAACCGGGCTTATTGTCACCGATCAATCAAAGGTGACATTAACCCCTTATTACCCCGCTTGCCACCGCTACAGGCTAAGTGGGAAGAGCCGGGTAAAGTACCACAATTGGCGCATCTGTGGACGCGCCAATTGTGGGGTTGCTGCAGCCTGGTATTTTTAGGCTGTTGAGGGCCAAAATCCATGGGCCTTGACAGTCTTTCAATACCAGGCCGCAGCAGTCTGCATTTTACTTGGCTGGTTAACAAAAATAGGGGGATCCCCACGCCATTTTTTTTTCGAGGGGATCCCCTATTTTTGTTAACCAGCCAAGCTAAGCAGACTGCTGTGGCCTGGTATTTTCAGGCTTGCAAGGTCCATGGATATTGACTCCTTAACAGCCTGAAAAACCAGGCCTCAGCAGTCTGCTTCATCTGGCTGGTTAACAATAATAGGGGGGACCCCACGCCATTTTTTTTTCGAGGGGATCCCCTATTTTTGTTAACCAGCCAAGATAAGCAGACTGCTGTGGCCTGGTATTATCAGGCTTGCAAGGTCCATGGATATTGACTACTTAACAGCCTGAAAAACCAGGCCTCAGTAGTCTGCTTTATCAGGCTGGTTAACAAAAATAGGGGGGACCCCACGCCCTGTTTTTTGGAGGGGATCCCCTATTTTTGTTAATCAGTTCACTTCAGGTCAGCCGGGATTCCCTCTGATGTCACTGATGCAGTGCGGTGTCCCTGGCTGACCTGAAATGAAAGTGGGGAGCAATCAATTATGCTAACCCCTTCCTCTCCTGTCAGCCAGGAGAGGAGCTCATTCATTTGGGGTTTACTGTGAGACTGTCAGCATTAGCTGCAGTCTCTGCAGTAAACATTAACCCTTTCAGAAGGATTACATCGGGGGACCTGACTGAACATCGGATAGGTAAGAATAATGTTGCTTTATTATTTTATTTTTATTACAGGTGAACAAGGGCTTTGCAAGGAATGGCAGTAAAATAAAATATTGTCAAAAACTGTGCGTTTATTTCATCAAAATACTTTTTAATTAAAGTGTGTGTGTTTTATTTTTATTTCATACAATAGGATTAATAATTGATAGTTGTCTAATTGACAGCTCTCAATTATTAACCTGGCTTAAACTCACCTTTCAATAGCAAGGTGGCTTTAACCCCTTATTAACCCATTCGCCACCGCTACAGGGCAATGGGAATAGACGGGCAAAGTGCCAGAAAGGGCAAATCTAATTATAGATTTGTCTTTTCTGGGGTGTCTGGGGGCAGATGTTAGTAGCCAGGGGGGGGCCAAAAATAATGGTCACTCTCTGGGCTATTATTATCTGCCTCCACTCGCTGGCTTTGCTTGTCTGGTTGAGAAAATAGGGCGGGACACACGCATTTTTTTCAACAATTGTACACCTCATATATATATATACATGTCATTGGATTTGTGACACATATGTATATATATATATATATATATATATATATAATATATATTTATATTTATAGTTCATACACTTCTACATAGTATAATAGCCGCTAATTCAATTGCCGGCTTTTGTGAAAATACAGAAGCCGACATGAAATGACACATGGTTTACATAGAGTTAACCATGTCATTTCATGTTGTTTGATACATTGTTTTCACTAACAATTACATGAGTGTATGTGTGTGAAATTTGACACATGTAGGGGTTAATTAAAGGTGTAAATTCGTAGCAAAAAAGTCCTTTTTTTTACAACGAATTTACACCTTTAATTAACCCCTACAGGTTTGAAATTTTGCACACATACACTCATGTAATTGTTTGTGAAAACCAGATATCAAACTACATGAAAAGACATGGTTAACTCTATGTAAACCATGTGTCATTTCATGTCGGGTGCTTCTGTATTTTCACAAAAGCCGACATTACCCGGCAATTGAATCAGAGGCTATTTTACTATGTAGAAGTGTATGAACTATAAATATATGTATATATATATATGTCAAATATATGTATATATATGTCACAATGACATGTATATATATATATATATACATATATATATATTATATATATAAATATATATATATATTCTATGTGTGTATATTTAGTGTTTACAAGGAAAGAAAGGGTTTTTTTTAGTTCCGATATTTCTGTCCCATTGACTTGCATTGTGTTTCCGGTATCGGATCGGCGATACCCGATACTTTTGAGTATCGGGCCGATCCAATCAGATCCAATATTTTAGGATATCGGGCAGTATCGCTCAACACTAGTGTTGAGGTAAGACAGTCATAGAGGGGCTGCATTAAAACAGAGACAGCATAAATCCACTGTCTGCAATAGGAAACAAGTCCAAGAAAAGTTCTGAGGGCTGCAACATTAATGGGGACAGTGAGTGCCTGTACTGCTAGTTTACATGCATTTGTCAAAAGGCGGGCTCCTGGTGTAATGCAATGTCCCAAAAAGGTGACTGAAGCATTACAAAACTGAAGCTTATCTTTCGACGCCTTGCAGCCATCGCGATGGAGAAACAACATAAGCGATATAGTGGCATTATGACATTGTTTCCTGGAGGGGGCACAAATGAGCAGGTCATCGACATATTGCAGAACAACGATATGTGGTTCAGACCATCCCTCCAGTATTTCCGGCAGACTTGCAGTGTACATTGTGGGTGAATTCTGGGCACCCTGTGGCAACACTGTCCATGTGTAATGACTGCCCTGGAACGTGAAAGCAAACAGGTACTGGCAGTCAGGATGTAATGGTACACTGAAAAATGCATTTGCCAAATCGACCACTGAAAAACAAAGAGAGTTAGAAGGTATCTGTGACAGAAGAGTATGCGGGTTGGGCACAACTGGTGTTAGAAGTTCTGTGGCTTTGTTAACCAACCGGAGGTCATGGACCATTCTATATGCGGCTGGTTGTCCCGGCACACTCTTTTTCTTTACTGGGAACAGGGGAGTGTTGCAAGGGGACTGGGTTTTAACTAGGACTCCCCTGTGTAGTAATTTTTGGACTTGCTGGGCTATGGCATTCTCCTGAGCCGAGCTAAGGGGATACTGCTTCTGTTGAGGCAAGATGGCTCCTGGTTTTAGATTCACCATTACTGGTTGAACTCTTAGGCCTCTTTCACACATCCGTTGTGCGCCTGACGGCGCCCTCCGGCATTTTTTTTGTCCAACCGCATCCGGCGAAATGTAATGCCGGATGCGTTTTTTTTTTTGCATTGACTTTCATTAGCGCCGGATGGCGCCTGATGTCAGTGCTTTGTATCCGTTTTTGTCCGGATCCGGCGGAAATGTACATTCCGGCGGCCGGACACAACGCAGCATGTACCGTTTTTTTTTTTGCCGGAGCTGCCTGATGTGCCTGAAGCGGCGCATCAGGCGGCCGGAAACAATAGAAGTCAATGGAACCGGATCAGACTTTTGTGCAATCCGGCAAAAGTCTGATCCGGATTCTGGAAATCGAGGTCTACTACTACTACTACTACTACTACTACATTTTCCAGTGTTTCCGGGCATCAGAAACCCTCTTTTTGTGGGTTCAAAAGTTCAGGTCGGATCCAGCAATAAACCGGATCCGTTGCATCAGTTTTT
>JARQOD010014150.1:0-11514 GCA_033576555.1 Oophaga sylvatica
CCCATGATTCCACCCAAAAAAAGGGCCCCCCCCCTCCTTAAAGAGTCCGACTTTTTGGGACATGGGCCATCCACCAACCATCCCTACCCCCATCCACGGGCCACCGGGGGTTTTTTAACTCATCAGTAAACAAACGTTTTTAAAAAAATTTGTCCCTTTATTTTTTCGGGGGCCCCTGCAACTTTTTTTGCTTGTGACACTTTTTTGGGGGGGCCGAATAGTGGGGGATGCACCACAGCAACCTTTAAGATCCACACCCTTTGGGGTTTGGGGGACCCAAGGCACCCGCACTTAAAAAACTTTTTTGTTGGCCCTTTAAAAAGAATTTTTTGTAGCTCCTTTTAATCGATGAAATTCCCCCAAAAAACCCTTTATTTATCCCCCTTTTTCACCCAAAAACTCTGGCTCGAATCGCCCAAATCTTTTAAAAGTAAGATGATCACCTTTAATTTTTTTGGGAAAAAATTTTAATTTTTTTTACCCCTTCCCAAAGGGGTTTTTCCCCTATTTTTATCTTTTTTAGCCAAGAGACCCCCTTTTTTTTTCCCCTTTTACTTAAAAATCCCCCTGCTAATATTGGGAAACCCCCCCTTTTTCCCTTTTTTTGGCCCCCTGCAAAGTAATTATCACGGGGACGAGTTTTATTTTATGACCCCAAAAAAACCCCGAACACAACCCCTCAAGGGGTTTTTTTTACAAAAAAAAAAAAAAAGACATTTAAAAAACCCAATTTTTCATAAAAATTTGGAACAAAGGGGTTTACATTTTAAAATTTTTCTGCCAAATGAAAGACCTTACATTTTTTCCCCCTTTAAACCTTTTTTCCTTTTTCCCAAACCCAAACTTCATTTAAAAAAAAATTTTTTTTGTAAAAATAAATTTCCCCCTGTTTGATTCCTCAAAATTATGTCATCTCCAAATTTTAAATTTTTCTCTGTATGCCCCTACAATCTTTAAAAAAAAATGTTAAAAAAAAGCGGGGCCCCCTACTGACCCCGGGGTACCCCCCCCTAACTGTGACCCCCTCCGAGTTGGGTCCATTAATAAACCCCCCCTTTTTTTTCCTATCCCGACCCCTCTCAACCCACTTACCATATTTTCCCCCCAACCCCCTTTTTTTTCATTTTTGGTCAACTTTTTGGGCCCGTATCAAAAACTTTTTTGGGAAATCCATAACACCCCCACTCGATTCCCTTGGGTTTTCCCTTTAAATTTCCCCCCTTTTTTTGAAAATTATCAGATTTGCCCGTCAAAACGGGCCCGGAACCCATGTTTAATTGGGGCCCTAGGTTTTTTTCCCCTTCAGATCCCAAAAGCATCCCTTTTAAAAAACCCCCCCGGAAAAAAACCCACAATAAGGAAAAAATTTTTTTGGGCCCCCAATTTTAATTCATTTTTTTCCCCCTTTTTAATTTTTTGGGGACCACATTTTCTAACGCCACCGTGGACACCTCTTTTTTTTCCCAATCTTTTAAAAAAAAAAAAATGGTTATCTACTGTACTCAAATTTTCCCCCCCGACCATGGGAAAAACCAAAAAGGGGGCCCCCCCTTTTTCAAATTTTATTTTTAGGCCCGCCCCCCCTTTCCGCTGGGGGAAGCGTGACAATTTTTAAAAAAGAAATTTTTTTTTTTCACGCTTTCTTTATGGGGTTTTCTTTGTAAAAAATGTTGAAAAAAAAATTTATTAACATTTTGGGTTTTTTTTTCCCCCTCCCCCCTCCACAATTTCACCTAGAAATATTTTTTTAAGGGGGGGAAAACTATCATTTTTTAGTTTTTTACTATTTATGGGAGTTAAAAAATTTTGAGATTATTTTTCTTTTTCTGGGAATTATCCTCTCCTCAACTTTGCTACCTTTATTTTTCATTTTTAAAAAAATTTTTTAATTTTTTTATTTTTAATGCCCCCTCACACCCCCTTGGGTTTTAAATTTTTTAAAAAATTTATTTTTTTCAATTATTTTACCCTTAAAAGCTTTATTTTCCAAAAAGGGGTTTCCCCTGTTTCTAGCATGTTTTTTTTTCCCCCCGGGGGAAACTTCACAGGGCCCATTCAGGTACAAAAATTTTCCCCCTTTTTTTTTTGGGATTTTTAGTCTCCCGGGGGTTTCCCTTTATTTCCCAAACATCTCTATCCTTTTTTAAATTTTCCCTTCCCTTTAAATTTTGCCCCTTTAACCCTCTTCTACACATCTTTTTAAAGGGGGCATGAAAAATTATTATTTTTTGGGTCATATTTCCCAAGTGCCCCCCAAAAACCCTTTTAAATTTTATAGGGGCTGGGGCCTTTTTTTAATATTAGGTCTACATCCCCCTTTTTGTTGGGGGAAAAAACCCTTGTAAAAAGGAACTGTCCTCAATTTTGTCAAAAAAACTATTTCCTTTTCTGGAACTGCCCGGTTTTTTTTTCCCATGTTTTCTGGGAGTTGAAGTCCCCCCAAATAAACTTTCCTTATTACTGCTTCATACATTTTTTTTACTACTTTTTACCATTTTTACTATTTTTACTTTCCCCCCCCTTTTAAAATAATACCCCCCCCCCCCCAGTCCCTAGTTTTTAAAAACCCTCCCCCTTTTTGCCCTTTTCCCCCCAAAACACAGCCCCCCCCTCCCCATTGGGGGGCACCCCTCCTTACGAGAAACGTACCCAAAAGGGGAAAACGGCCAAGTTTTTTCCCCCAAAACCCCCCCCCTCCTTTTTCCCACCCCAATTTTTTGACCACTTATTAACCGTCCAAAAACCCCTTGCTTCTTTGGGGTGGAGGGAAAAGACATTTTTCAAAAAATACCACTTGGGGGGTCCCCCTTTTTTAAACTTGCAGTCTAAATTTCCCCAAAACATCTTTTTGGGCCTTTCCCCCAAACCTTTTAACTTTGTCATTTGTGCAAATGCAAAAGACTTCTATCATCACCCCCCCTCCCGCAACCGTCCCCCTCATCAAAAGATTTTTTGGGCTTTAGTGCAGGAGGGACACACTTTTTATGACCCGTCTTGTCCCCCAAATGTTCCCCCAATATTGAGTCCCCCCCCTAACAGCACCTAACGGGGCCCCGCTCTCCTTTTCCCCTTTTGGGGCCCCCAAAAACCCCCCCCCTTTCAAGGACAGCCTTTCTGTAGCCTGCTACCCCCCCTTTTTTTAAAAACCCCCCCCCACGCCAACAAAAAAACTTATTGAGGGTCCCAAACAGGGCTACCTCCCCGATTCCTTAAACCCCAAACCCCCCCTTTTTTTAAATTACCCACTAGCTGCCTTTCCCGTCCAGAAAAAACTCCTAATGTCTTCTTGTTTAAAGGGGAAAATAGACTAAACAGACTAATATCTCCAAGGGGAAAAAATTAAAAAAAAAAAAACTATTGTTATTCAGTATAACCCCTATTCCCCCCGGCCCCCCAATTTACATTTAAACGGTGAAAAAAACCCTTTTTTAAAAAATGTAATTAAGTAAAAAAATCACAAGTTAGGGGCCCCCCTTTTTTTTTTTTTGTTTCTTTCATATAAATTCTGCATATATCGTAAAGCTACCCAAAAGTTTTAAAAAAAAAAAAATGATCGAAAACTTAGTTGTTTTGTGTAATACACAATAATTTGAAATTGGCCCAACCTTTTAAAAAAAATCTGACCTCATTTTGGGCAATTTTCCCAAAATTTTCATCTAAATCTAAAATTTTAAAATTTTTAATTTACATCACTTTTTTCCCAAGAACAAAATGAATGTTCCTCACAAAACCCCATTTCGGGGGTTGAGAAAAACCCCGTACTTTGAATCTAAAACCCTTTTTTTTTTGTGGGGGTACACCCGTACCGAAAAATTTCTAAAACATTTAGCAAAGGGTGATAAAGACTGCCTTTTAAAATTTCCCCCAAATTTTACCTTTTCATTTAAAATAAAAGGGCTGCCAAAAAATTTAAAAAATGCAATTTTTTTTGAAAATGAAACCCCAAAAAACATTCATACAGACAAATGGCATTCGCTAATTTTTTAACAAAATAATACAATTTTTTTACACATAAATTTTTTACTTTTTTTTTTTCTGACTTTTTTAGAACCACGCACCAATCACAACAATTTCGAAATAAAAACTCCATACAAATGAGACAACTTTAAAAAAACACCGGGCATCAATTACACAAATAAAATAATAAATGCTTTATTAAAAACTTTTTTTTGCAAAAAAAAGGGGAAAAACAGTCTGTGAAATTTTTCTAATTTTTAAAAAGCAAAAAAATTTTTTTTTGATTTTTTTTTGGGATTTTTCCCCCATTTTTGTATATTGGGGGGGACGCAAATTTTGAGTAAATTTTGGGGGTTTTTTAAAAAATATTTAAAAAAAACTATACATTTAAAAAACTAAATTTTGATTGCTTAAAACATTTTTGGGAAAAATTTTTTCATCTTTTCCCAAATCGGGAAACTATTCAAAATTTTGTTTTTAAAAAAAAAAATTTTGACTGAAAAATACAAAAAAACTGAAACCATTGATTTACGGAAAAGGGGATGTCCCTAGTTCAAAGCAGAATGGAAAAACACTGCCGGGTTTTTATTGGTCTGTCACCAAAATTTTTTTCATTGGAAACATTTTAAAAAATTTAGTCAGACCCTGAAATTTGCTTTTTCAGTATCACCCCACCCCTACACTAAAAAAACACTTTTCAAAGAGCAAAAGAAGGGGGGACCAAAGGGGGAGATCAAAAGCAAAAAAACCAAACAAGGGGTTTTAAAAAGGGGGGTCCCCCGATGGGACATGGACCTATGGGGGGATTCCCCCCTTGTAAGAACTTTTTGTTAAGCTTGTGTCTGAAATATTTTTTTAAAGAAGAAAGAATGAATCAAATTTTTTTTTAGGGAAACGTGGGTAATCAACCAAAAGTTCATCAGGGAAAGGGGGGATGGAAAGTTAAGGGGGGTTCACAAATACGAATCGGTTTGAAGATCGCTGAAAATCACAGGTTTTTTTACGCAACAGCGACCCGCCACGGCTGCTATTTGCCCCAGCCAAACCGGGGGGCCCCCCCCATATCGCTACTGCGGAAAATTTCCAGGCCATTTTTTTTTTTTTGGGGGTCCCAGGCCAACATGCATCGCTGTGTTTGACGCCCCCCAAAAAAGACAGCGACCTCGTTACTAGAACTCAGCACGCGGGGTATTTTTGGGTTTTCTTTTTTGAAAAGCTGCGGGGACAAGGTCCCAACAAAAAACCCCCGAGGCTTAAAACGGGCGCCAAACGTTTTCTACTCGTTTATAAAAACTGCCCGTTTACAACTTTCCCAGCGACCATTAGCGCATACCACGAACCTTCCAGGCGATCCTGTTTTTGGGGGGCTGGAGCTCGCTATGTTAAAAGGGCCCTTATTTCACAGAAAGGGTAACGTTGAACATAGGGGTAAGTTGAGCGATACTTCCGAAACCCAAAAAAAACGGAAAATTTTGGTATCGCCGATCCCCAAAAAAAAATTTTGGGGAAACCCAACCGATACCAAGTCCAATTTTAAAATCCCATGGGGAAAAAAATATCGAAATTAAAAAAAAAAACCTTTTTTTGCCTTGGGGGTTTATTGACATGGGGGAAAAAAAACAAAAATAATGTAAAAATGTTGGGGGGGTTTTTGGGGGGACTTTAAAAGGGGATAGATTTTTAAAAACCCCAACCCAAAGGGGAAAACATTTAATTTTTTTTTTAGGGAAAAACTTCGGATTACGAAAAAAAATTTACAAAGTTTTTTAACGTTTTTTCTATTTTGGAAATATTAATTTCACAACTTTCCTGCCTTCCCCTTTTTAACTTTTTTACACATTTTTTTCCTTCAAAATCTTCCAACACTTTTTTTCAAATTAAATTTTTCCTTCACCCCTTTTCTTCCCTTTTTAAAATTCTTGCTATTCATCTTTTTTTTAACATTTCTCAATTTTCTTTTTAAAAAAAATTTTTTTTCTTTTTTTTTTTTACTTTTTTATCTTCTTCCTCTTATCTTCTTTATATATTCTTATTTGTGACAGAGATTCCTGAATTTTAAAAACGTAAAAGTAGAATTTTTCATCCTTTTCCCTTCTTGCTGCACAAAAAAATTTAAAATTTCAACATATTTGTCCTGTTCAGTTTTCCCCCAGCACAGGCATTTCCCGGGCACCACAGGGGGAACGGGCCACCCCCCCTACACTGCAGCTTCTTCTGCTTTTAAAATTTTAAACTATTTTTGCTCTTTATTTTGGTCTTTTACTTCAGTCTTCTGCTTTTGATTTCTCTTTTTGTTTTTTAAGTCTCTTTTTCTGTACTTGTAGTTTTCTTTAAACCCTTTTTAGTCCTGTTTGTAACTTTTATTTCTTCTTTTTGATGGGTTTAGGCTGGTTGGCTTGATGCTCGCGCCTTGTGGGGGTCATCTTCTTTGGGGTGGCACAGGGGCGTCACTTCAATGTTGGAGACCAGATGATTTTCCCAAAAAAAAAAATTGAAAAAATCTTCTTTTAAAAGACACAAGGTACAAAGCCAAGCAAGTAACGAGGACCAGCTACTGTCGGAACCCGAGGGGGCCCCGAAGGAAAAAAGCCAATGCACAACCGAGGACCAGCACGTTTCTGGGACACTTTACTAAGCAGGAGGTACGTGACCAAAACACACCAAGGACCAAAAACGTCGGAACCGGATACCGAATGGAGGCACCCAGGCCAAAGGGACTGCGGAGAACCCGACGGTACTGGGAAACCGGGCGGGACAGAAGTACAAAGCCAAAGCAAGTGCGGAACCCCACTGTGCTGGAACCCGGAGGGCAGCAAAGGAAAAGACCAATGGCACAAACCCAGGACCAGCTGACGTTACTGGGGAAAGGTTTCAAGCAGGGGTACCTTTCTCCAAACCTACCAAGGACCAGCAACTTGCGGAACCGGGTACCCAGATGGAGGGCCCCAGGGCCAAAAGGCACTGCAAACCACTGACGGTACTGAACCCGGACGGGGGAGCAGAAGGTACAAACCAAAACAAGTGACAGGACCAGCTGACTGTGCTGAACCCCAGGGGCAGAAAGGAAAGACCAAAGGGACAACCAGGACCAGCTGACGTTCTGGGAACGGTTTCAAGCAGGAGGGACCTTGCTCCAAAGCCCCTACCCGGACCCAGACTGCTGAACTCGATACCGAGAGGAGGCACCTAGGCCCAAAAGGGCACTGCGGAGAACCAGCTGAGGTACTGGCCCCCGAGGGGTAAAAAAGGGACCCAGGGAAAATTTTAAGTTGACAGGCCCGAGCCGGCCGCATTACCGAATCCACAGTACCAAAAAGGGGGATTTCCTATTTTCACAAGGGAAACGCCTTTATTTGCATACCCCACACACATGGGAACACCTAAACTCCAGTCACCATAGAGTCGCTAACCCACCCAACACACAGGAAACTTTTGGGAGGCAAAGTGACTTTTTACACGAAAGGAAACAATGGCGTGCGTAACCAGTCGGGGCCAGGAGTGATACCCTGCCCAAAACACTTCCCAGCAACAACTGTCGTGTTGGGGCCCAGGATGAGAAAGAACCGTTTAGGCAGCAGGAATTTTTGCCGTTACCAGCAGGGGAACCTGCTTCTGAACCCCGAACCAGGAGCAAGTGTTCACTTTCTAACACACTTCCGACAACAAAATGGCGGGTTGTAGCCCAGGCATGAAAGACAACAGGGTGGAGGGACCGCCCTTTTCCACACACAGCAGGGGAATAGCGACAACGAACCCCAATAAAAACAGGGGCAAGGTTCACTGTGCAACAGCACTTTTCCCAGCAACAACGGGGGGTGTTGTAGCCCAGGCAGAGAAGACAAAAAGGGGGAGGCAGCAGGACTTTTGCCGTACACACAGCAGGGAACACTGACATTACGAACCCCCCGTAACACAGAGCAAGTTTGATGGCAAAGCACTTCCGGCAACAACGCGTGTGTAGCCCCGGGATGAGAAGACAACGGGGGGAGGCAGCAGGGCTTTTTTCCGTACACACAGCAGGGGGAAAAGCTGACTTACTGAACCCCAGAAACACAGGAGGCAAGTGTACACTGTGCAACAACACTCCGAGCAACAACTGGTAGTGTAATGTAGCCCAGTCATGAGAAGACAACAGGTGGATGCAGCAGGATCTTTTTGCCGTACACACAGCAGGGGAACAGCTGACATTACTGAAACCCCATAACACAGGAGCAAGTTTTCACTGTGCTAACACACTTCCGAGCATCAACTGCGGTGTTCTACTCAGCATGAGAAGACAACAGGTGGAGGTCACAGGACATTTTGCCGTACACACAGCAGGGGAACAGCTGACATTACTGAACCCCAGTAACACAGGGAGCAATGTTCACTGTGCTAACGAAAAGGCAACTTCCGAGCAACAACAGGGCGTGTTGAGCCCAGCATGAGAAGACAACATGGTGGAGGCAGCAGGACTTTTTGCCGTACACACAGCAAGGGGGAAACAGCTTGACATTACTGAACCCAGTAACACAGGAGCAAGTGTTCACTGTCCTAACGCACATTTCCAAAATCCGAGCAACAACTGGCGGTGTTGTAGCCCGGCATGCAAAGACAACAGGGGGTGGAGGGGCAGCATACATTTTGCCGTACACACAGTCAGGGAAAAGCGGACATTACTGAAACCCCAATAACACAGAGCAAGTTGTTCACAGTGCTTAACAGCACTTCCGAGCAACATCTGGCGTTGTAGCACAGGCAAGAGAAGACAACAGGTGGAGGCAGCAGGACTTTTTGAACGCCCGTACACACAGCAGGGGAACAGCTGACATTACTGAACCCCAGTAACACAGGAGCAAGTGTTTCACTGTGCAAACAGCACTTCCAGCAACAACTGGCGGTGTTTAGCCGGCATGAGAAGAAAACAGGTGGAGCAGACAGGTCTTTTTGCCGTACACACAGCAGGGGAGACAGCTGACGATAACTGAACCCCAATAACACAGAGCAAGTGTTCACTGCGCTAACAGCACATCCGAGCAACACTGGCGGTGTTGTAGCCCAGGGATGAAAAGACAACAACAGGGTGGAGGCAGCAGGACATTTTGCCGTACACACAGCAGGGAACACAGACATTACTGAACCCCATAACACAGAGCAAGTGTTCACTGTGCTATCAGCACTTCGAGCAAAAACGGTAAGTGTTGTAGCCCAGATGAGAAGACAACAGGGTGGAGTGCAGCAGGACTTTTTGCCGTACACACCTCAGGGAAAGCTACATTAATGAACCCCAGTAACAGCAGGAGCAAGTGTTCACTGTGCTAACACCACATCCGAGCAACAACTGGCGGTGGTGTAGCCAGGCATGAGATGACAACAGGGTGGAGGCAGCAGGACTTTTTGGCAGTACACACAGCAGTGGGAACAGCTGACATTACATGAACCCAGTAACACAGGAGCAAGTGTTGAACTGTGCTAACACACTTCCTGCAACAACTGGCGGTGTTGTAGCCCAGGCATGAGAAGACAACAGGGTGGATGGCAGCAGACTTTTGCCGTACACACAGTCAGGTACAGCTGACATTACTGAACCCAGTAACACAGAAGCAATGTTCCACTTGTGCAACAGCACTTCCAGCAACAACTGGCGGTGTTGTAGCCCAGGCCTGAGAGACAACCGGGTGGAGGCAGCCGGACTTTTGCCGATACACACAGCAGGGGAACAGCCTGGACATTAACTGAACCCCAGTAAACACAGAGCAAGTGTTGACATGCATAACACACTTCCGAGCAACAACTGCGTGTTGTAGCCCAGGCATGAGAAGACAACAGGGTGGAGGCGCATGGACTTTTGCCCTACACACAGCATGGGGAACAGCTGACATTACTGAACCCCAGAAGCACCGACAAGTGTTCAACTGTGCAAACAGCACTTCCGGCAACACTGGCGGTGTTGTAGCCCAGGCATGAGAAGACAACATGGTGGAGGCAGCGACTTTTTGCCGTACACACAGCAGGGGAACAGCTGGTATTACTGAACCCCAGTAACACAAGAGCAAAGTGTTCACTGTGCTAACGAGCACTTCGAGCAATCAACTGGCGGATGGTTGTAGCCCAGGCATGAGAAGTACAACAGGTGGGAGGCAGCAGGACTTTTTGCCGTACACACAGCAGGGAAACAAGCTGAAATTACTGAACCCCAGTAACACAGAGAGCAAGTGTTCACTGTGCAACAGCACTTCCGATCAACAACCTGGCGGTGTTGTAGACCCAGGCATGGAGAAGCAACAGGGAGGAGGCAGCAGGACTTTTTGCCGTAACACACCAGCAGGGGAACAGCTGACATTACTGAACCCCAGTAACACAGAGCACTGTTACACTGAGGCTACAGCACTTCCGAGCAACAACTGCGGTGTGTAGCTCAGGCATGAGAAGACAACAGGTGGAGCAGCAGGACTTTTTGCGTACACACAGCAGGGGAACAGCAGACATACTGAACCCCAATAACACAGTGAGCAAGTGTTCACTGTGCTAACAACACTTTCCGTAGTAACAACGGCTGTGTTGTAGCCCAGGCATGAGGAGACAAACAGTGTAGCAGCAGGTCTTTTTGCCGTACACACAGCAGGGGAACAACTGACATTACTGAACCCAGTAACACAGAGCAAGTGTCACTTGCATAACAGCACTTCCACAACAACTGCGGTGTTGTAGCCCAGGGCATGAGAAGACAACAGGTGGAGGCAGCATCACTTTTGCGATACACACAGCATTGGAACAGCTGACATTACTGAACCCCAATAACACAGGAGCAAGTGTTCACTGTGCTAACAGCACTTCCACGAGCAACAACTGGTAGTGTTGTAGCCCAGGCATGAGAAGACAACAGGGTGGAAGGCAGCAGGACTTTTTGCCGTTACACACAGCAGGGGAACCGCTGACATTACTGAACCCAATAACCAGGAGCAAGTTGTTCACTGATGCTAACAGCACTTCCGAGCAACAAACTGGCGTTGTTGTAGACCAGGCATGAGAGACAACAGGGGTGGGATGAGAAGACTTTTTGCCGTACTCACAGCAGGGAACGCTGACATTACTGAACCCCAGTAAACACAGGAGCAAGTGTTCACTGTGCAACACACTTCCGAGCACCAACTGGGGTGTTGTACCCAGGCATGAGAAGACAACAGGGTGAGGCAGCAGGTCTTTTGCCGTACACACAGCAGGGGTAACAGCTTACATTACTGAAACCCCAATAACACAGGAGCAAGTGTTTTCACTGTGCTAACACACTTCCGAGCAACAACCGGCGGTGTTGAAAGCCCAGGTATGAGAAGACAAGGTGTGGAGGCAGCAGGACTTTTGCCGTATCACCCAGCAGGGAACAGCTGACATTACTGAACCACATAACACAGGATCAAGTGTTCACTGTGCTAACATCACTTCCGAGCAACAACTGGCGGTGATTTGTAAGCCCAGGCATTGAGAAGACACAGGGTGGAGGCAGCAGGACTTTTTTGCCGATACACCACAGCAGGGAACAGCCAGATATTAACTTACCCCCAGTAACACAGAGCAAGT
>JARQOD010014151.1:0-11498 GCA_033576555.1 Oophaga sylvatica
ACTTAAAGGGCAGAAAATAAAATCATTTTTTTCCAAAAATATTTACAAATTTTATTTTCCAAGGTAAAGGAGAAATTGGACCCAAAAGTTGTTGTCAATTTTCCTGAGTACGAAACCCATATGTGGGGAACCACTGTTTGGGCACGGCAGACTCGAAGGAAGGAGCCATTTGACTTTTTCAACCAAATTGTGGATTAGATTGGAGCCATGTGCTTTGAGAGCCGATGGCTAAACAGGAAACCCCCAAAGTGACCCATTTTGAAACTAGCCCCTAAGGTATCTAGACTTGGTCAATTTGAACCCCCAGTGCTTCACAAGTTATAACGTGAGGTAAAATTAAAAAATCATATTTTTTCCACAAAAATGATCTTTCACCCATTTTTTATTTTCCAAGGTAAAAGACCCAAAAGTTTTGTGCAATTTGTCCTGAGTACGCTGAACCCATATGTGGGGAACCACTGTTGGGCAGGCAGAGCTCGAAGGGAAGGAGCGCGTTTGACTTTTTCAACGCAGAATTGGTGACGCCATGTCGTGTTTGGAGAGCCCTGATGGCCTAAACAGTGGAAACCCCCCACAATGACACCATTTTGGAAACTAGACCCCTAGAACTTATCTAGATTGTTGTGAGCACTTTGAACCCCAAGTGTTTCACAAAGTTTATAATGCCTGGTGTGAAAAAAAAACAATTTTTCCCCAAAAATGATTTTTTAGTCCCAATTTTGATTTTCCCAAGGAAATTGACCCAAAAGTTGTTGTCCAATTTGTCCTGAGTACGCTGATACCCCATATGTGGGGGGAAACTGGGCACACGGCAGGCTTGGAAGGAAGTAATACGTTTTGGAATGCAGACTTGATGGGGTCAGTTCCTTTGCAGTGCCCTGATGTGCCTAAACAGTGAAACCCCCAAGTGACCCCATTTTGGAAACTAGACCCCCTAAGAACTTATCTAGATCTGTGGTGAGCACTTTGAACCCCAAGTGCTTCACACAATTTATAATGCCCGGCATGAAAATAAAAAATCTATTTTTTTCCCACAAAATATATTTTAGTCACCAATTTTATTTTCCAAGGGTAACAGGAGAAATTGGACCACAAAGTTGTTTCAATTTGTCCTGAGTACGTATACCCATATGTGGGGAACCACTGTTTGGGCGCACGCAGAGCTCGAATGGAAGGAGCACCATTTGACTTTTCAACCAAATTGGCTGGAATTGAGATTGGACGCCATGTGCATTGGAGAGCCCCTGATGTGCCTAAACAGTGGAAACCCCCCACAAGTGACCCATTTTGGAAACTAGACCCCTAAGGAACTTATCTAGATCTGTGGTGAGCAATTGAACCCCAAGTGCTTCACACAAGTTTATAACGTAGAGCCGTAAAATTAAAAATCATATTTTTTCCACAAAAATATCTTTTCACCAATTTTTATTTTCCCAAGGACAAGACCCCAAAAGTTTTGTGCAATTTGTCCTGAGTACGCTGATACCCCATATGTGGGGTAAACCATGTTGGGTGCATGGCAGAGCTCGGAAGGAAGGAGCCGTTTGACTTTTTCAACGCAAATTGGTGGATGCGCCATGTCGTGTTGGAGAGCCCTGATGGCTCTAAACAGTGGAAACCCCCACAAGTGACACCATTTTGGAAACTAGACCCCTAAGGAACTTATCTAGATCTGTGTGAGCACTTTGAACCCCCAAGTGTTTCACAAAGTTTATAATGCCTGGTGTGAAAAAAAAAATCATATTTTTTCCACAAAAATGATTTTTAGTCCCAAATTTTTATTTTCCAAGGAAAATTGGACCCAAAAGTTGTTGTCCAATTTGTCCTGAGTACCTGATACCCATATGTGGGGGGAAACTGTTTGGGCACACGGCAGGGCTGGAAGGAAGTATACGTTTGGATGCAAGAAGTTGATGGGGTCATGTCCGTTTGCAGAGCCCCGATGTGCCTAAACAGTGGAAACCCCCACAAGTGACCCCATTTTGGAAACTAGACCCCAAGGAACTTATCTAGATCTGTGGTGAGCACTTTGAACCCCAAGTGCTTCACACAAGTTTATAAGCCCGGGCATGAAAATAAAAAATCTATTTTTTCCCACAAAAATATATTTTAGTCACCCAATTTTTTATTTTCCCAAGGGTAACAGGAGAAATTGGACCCAAAAGTTGTTGTCAATTTGTCCTGAGTACGCTGATACCCATATGTGGGGAAACCACTGTTTGGGCACGGCAGAGCTCGGAATGGAAGGAGCACCTTTGGACTTTCAACAATTGTGGAATGGATTGGACGCCATGTTCGATTTGGAGAGCCTCTGATGTGCCTAAACAGTGGAAACCCCCAAAAGTGACCCATTTTGAAACTAGACCCCCAAGGAACTATCTAGACTTGGTGAGATTTAACCCCAGGTGCTTCACAGAGTTTAAAGAAGCGTGAAATAAAAAATCATTTATTTTTGTCACAAAAATGATCTTTTGCCACAATTTTTTATTTTCACAAGGGTAACAAGGAAAAATGGACAAAAGTTGTTTGCAATTTGTCCTGAGTACGCAATACCCCATATGTGGGGGAAACATCTGTTGGGCGCACGGCAGAGCTCGTAAGGGAAGGAGCGCCGTTTGACTTTTTCAACCAAATGGCTGGAATTGAGATTGGCGCCATGTCGTGTTGGAGAGCCTCTGATGGCCTAAACAGTGGAAACCCCCACAAGTGACACCATTTTGGAAACTAGACCCCCTATAGAACTTATCTAGATCTGTGTGAGCATTTGAACCCCCAAGTGTTTCACAAAAGTTTATAATGCCTGTGTGTGAAAAAAAAAAAAACATTTTCCACAAAAATGATTTTTTAGTCCCAAATTTTTGATTTTCCCAAGGAAATTGGACCCAAAAGTGTGTCCAATTTGTCCTGAGTACCTGATACCCCATATGTGGGGGGGGAAACTGGGCACACGGCAGGGCTTGGAAGGAAGTATACTTTTGGAATGCAGACGTTGATGGGGGTCATGTTCCGTTTGCAGTGCACCTGATGTGGCCTAAACAGTGAAACCCCCCACAAGTGACCCCATTTTGGAAACTAGACCCCTAAGGAACTTATCTAGATCTGTGGTGAGCACTATGAACCCTCAAGTGCTTCACACAAATTTATAATGCCCGGGCATGAAAATAAAAAATCCTATTTTTTCCCCACAAAAATTATATTTTAGTCACCAATTTTTTATTTTCCCAAGGGTAACAGGAGAAATTGGACCACAAAAGTTGTTGTCAATTTGTCCTGAGTACGTTGATACCCCATATGTGGGGGGGAACCACTGTTTTGGGCGCACGGCAGAGCTCGGAATGGAAGGAGCACCATTTGACTTAACCAAAATTGGCTGGAATTGAGATTGGATGCCATGTTGCATTTGGAGAGCCTCTGATGTGCCTAAACAGTGGAAACCCCCCACAAGTGACCCCATTTTGGAAACTAGACCCCACAAGGAACTTATCTAGATGTGTGGTGAGCGCTATAAAGCCCCAAGTGCTTCACCGAAGTTTATAACGTACAGCCGTAAAAACAAAAAAATCAATTTTTTTTTACAAAAATGATATTTTCGCCCCCAATTTTTATTTTCCAAGGGGAACAGAAGAAATTGGACACCAAGAGTTATTGTGCAACTTGTCCTGAGTACACTGATACCCCATATGTGGGGGTAAACTACTGTTTGGGCGCATGGCAGAGCTCAGAAGTGAAGGAGCACCGTTTGACTTTTTCAACGCAGAATTGGCTGGAATTGAGATCAGACGCCATGTCACATTTGGACACACCCTGATGTGCCTAAACAGTGGAAACCCCCCAATTCTAACTCCAACCCTAACCCCAACACACCCCTAACCCTAGTCCCAACCATAATCCTAACCACAAACCTAACCCTAACACACCCCTAATCCCAACCCTAATCCTAATTTTAGCCCCAACCCTAACTTTAGCCGCAACCCTAACCCTAAGGCCCCGTGCACACGTGGATTTACTTGCAGATTTTTTCCGTGCGGATTTTGCTAAAACTGCAGGTAAAGCGACCTGCGGTTTTAGCGCGGATTTACTGCGGTTTTGCCGCAGTTTTTGTGCGAATTTTCCTGCGTTTTTACACCTATAATGGAATAGTTGTAAAACCGCTGCGGAATCCGCACAAAGAATTGACATGCTACGGTTTTAAAACTGCACCAAATCTGCACGGAAAATTCCGCATCATGTGCACAGCTTTTTTTTCTCCCTTCACTAACATTGTACTGTACATGGCGTCTGGTTCTGCTGTGGATCCGCAGCGCCAAAACCGCTAACCACATACATCATAGGAGATATTGTGGCTGGATACTTTGGGACAGGAGCACGTTGTGAGCGAATTCCACTCACAAAGAACATCCTGGGATGTAATCGTTCATTGTGAATGCAGTGTGTACATGCTTGCAGTGCAAGAAGGCCAAAAACTGCCCAGCCCACTATACTATATGCACAACACTTGTTCAGCACTATGTATATAGGAATCAGGAAGGCAGAGACGGTAATAAACCATGTCTGCTTTCTTCGTGGTTAGTTGCTTGTGTTTGGCAGCAGACACCCCGCTCCCCCAACCATACGATCACTTGCAGCTTATCTACTAAGTAGATAAGATGGCAACTTCTAAGCTAGGTGCTCAGGGGGACCAAAGTGTGAATAGCAAGTGTTTTTTTCTACCTGTCCAATGCTATAGGCCACAAACTAAAAAAACAGCCCATAATATATTCAGACCACTATAAAGATTTTACGACACAGTTATAAATGTACTTTGAGTCTTTCTTGACAGCTTTTACTCCAAATTACGTTTAATTTTCTCTGTGACATACGAAATAACCATTTGCGTCATTCACATCAGTTTGGAAAACTGGAGTGAAACGTGAGCCAGGATTACTCCCTGTACAAGATTTGGACACATTTGTGAAATGTGATCCTAAAGAGTTATTCCTGTGTCAGACAATTATAGCACATCCACAGGATCCGCCTCAAGGACCTGCGCATATCTTGGATGTTGCCTTGCACAGCCCATAATAAAGAGGTACATGATTAGAGGGCCCACACAATAGATATCTGTCGGCCGAATGGTGGTCCGGCCAGCAGCTATTTCTACCGTGCTCAGTTACGCTCACTGACTCGGCCGAGGGCTACTGTGTTCTGTATGAGAGCCGCTGGCTGACATCTCTGGTTCTGGTTCATCTCTTATAGGGCAAAAGAATCAGCAGCCTGAAATCAGACATCTGTTGGGGTAGAGTTGGGAGGCCCCATACACATTGGGCTGTTGGTCAAGCCCACCAATATTGGCAAGTTTGGCCTGAGATTATTCTAATGTTTATGGGGGCTTCTACGCTGCTTCTTTCAGGACCCCCGTAGAAGTGAAGAAATAAAGTGCTGCATATGCTGCCACCTCACCATTCTTGGTGGCTATACATGACATCCTGTTCTTTAGATAGCTGCAGATGCCAGAGTTGTGAGAGCCATCTATTAGCCATTTATTAATTTGACATTACACCACTAATAACTGATTAGTAACAGAAATCATGAGTATCAGGGATATTATTGATGCAGAACAATTGTCAAAGAAGGAAAGGAAGTGCTGGAACAGCAGGGCTTTTATCTGGTGAGTATTGCTGCATTCACACATCTGTGTGTCACGGTCCCAGTGCAGTCCGCAGGTCTCTTGACCCCAATCTGGCAGCCCCATATATGCCCATGAGGCTGCCATTTCCAGGTCGGGAGAACCACAGCCTGTGTGATCACAATATATTGATGGATGGTGTAAAAATCATCAATATGAAATCAGTGAGACTTCGGCACCTCCAACAATCAGTTTTTTTGCTGCCGGATTTCAATGCTTTTGAACAGATCTACATGCAATGTGTAGCAGATGCTGCCAGGTACTGTAGAATGAATACTTATGTTCTGCAGCACAGCTGCTCCTACTCATTGAATGGAGCTGTTCCAGTGGCCACTTGAACACATATCAACTGTTCAGTGAGGTTCCTGGACCCCACTGATCTGATATTGATGACTTATTGTATGGAAATGTCATCAATGTTTTCTGACTGGAAAACCCCTTTAACAGTGTACAATAAAATCCTCTATATCTACCTACCAAACTAGTGTAGGTCACCTACCCAAATAATATTACATGACTACCACCTCAAATCAGTGGCCTTTGATTGTTTGCAGCCTTCAGTTTTGTGTGATCGAAGGAAACTCTGATGGTCTGCAGTACTTGTGTGACTGTTTGGTCGGGGTCACACTTGCGCGTGTGATGCTAGAAACTCGCGCGAGTCTCTCGCATCAATACCCAGCACTCGGGACCGGAGTGTGCGGCTGCATGTATTTCTATACGTCTGAACCAGTAGCATAGCTACCGGGGGGGCAGGGGGTGCGGTGGCCCCGGGCCCCGCGCTCTGAGGGGCCCATACGGAGCTACGCTACTGTAACTATCGGCGTGCACAGTGCGCCGATACAGTTACATTCTGGGGCAGAGCAGGGAGAATCGATCTCCCTGCTCTGTCGCCGGCCGCTATGGGGCCCCTGAGCAGGCGGTGGGGGGCCCGGTGCTAGCAGTGGGCCCCCCGCCCGTCTTCGGAGGGTCAGCTGATTCGGCATGCAGCCGATACAGCTGACCGCATTGAGAGAGAAGGAGCGAGCGCTCCTCTCCCATAATCCCCCTCTCAGCGTCTGACAGCGGGCGCGATGACGTCACTGCCCGTCGCCCGCAGTCAGGAGAAGAGAGGGAGAGCAGTGAGCAGCGCTGGAGCCGGGAGCAAGAGAGGTGAGTACTGGATTTATTGTTTTTGTAATGGGGGTGGTGCATTATATTGCAGAGCAGAGGCTCCATATGGGGGTGCATTATATTACAGAGCAGAGGCTCCATATGGGGGTGCATTATATTACAGAGCAGAGGCTCCATATGGGGTGCATTAAAAATAAGGCTGCCTATGGGGTGCATTATACTACAGAGGCTCCATATGGGGGTGCATTATAAATAAGGGTGCATTATAAATAAGGCTGCCTATGGGGCTGCATTATCATACAGAGGCTGCCTATGGGGTGCATTATAAATAAGACTGCATATGGGGTGCATTATAAATAAGGCTGCCTATGGGGTGCATTATAAATAAGGCTGCCTATGGGGTGCATTATAAATAAGGCTGCATATGGGGCTGCATTATCATACAGAGACTGCCTATGGGGTGCATTATAAATAAGACTGTCTATGGGGTGCATTATAAATAAGGCTGCCTATGGGGTGCATTATAAATAAGGCTGCTTATGGGGGTGCATTATAATACAAAGGCTGCCTATGGGGGAGTGCATTATAATAGAGAGGCTGCCTATGGGGGTGCATTACAATATAGAGGCTGTCTATGGGGGTGCATTATAATACAGAGGCTGCCTATGGGGCGTGCATTATAATACAAAGGCTGTCTATGGGAGTGCATTACAATACAAAGGCTGTCTATGGGGGTACATTATAATACAGAGGCTGCCTATTGGGGTTCATTATAAAACCAGGGGAGGAGTCCCGAGGAGATAATTTGCATATTCCCAGTGCCTTCTGGGATAAGTGAAGAGTCTCCGCGAGCTCAAGGAACACTGGATTTTGGCTGTTGCAGCTGAAAGGAGGACATCAGTAAACCAGGGGAGGAGTCCCGAGGAGATAATTTGCATATTCCCAGTGCCTTCTGGGATAAGTGAAGAGTCTCCGCGAGCTCAAGGAACACTGGATTTTGGCTGTTGCAGCTGAAAGGAGGACATCAGTAAACCAGGGGAGGAGTCCCGAGGAGATAATTTGCATATTCCCAGTGCCTTCTGGGATAAGTGAAGAGTCTCCGGAGCTCAAGGAACACTGGATTTTGGCTGTTGCAGCTGAAAGGAGGACATCAGTAAACCAGGGAGGAGTCCCGAGGAGATAATTTGCATATTCCCAGTGCCTTCTGGGATAAGTGAAGAGTCTCCGCGAGCTCAAGGAACACTGGATTTTGGCTGTTGCAGCTGAAAGGAGGACATCAGTAAACCAGGGGAGGAGTCCCGAGGAGATAATTTGCATATTCCCAGTGCCTTCTGGGATAAGTGAAGAGTCTCCGCGAGCTCAAGGAACACTGGATTTTGGCTGTTGCAGCTGAAAGGAGGACATCAGTAAACCAGGGGAGGAGTCCTGAGGAGATAATTTGCATATTCCCAGTGCCTTCTGGGATAAGTGAAGAGTCTCCGCGAGCTCAAGGAACACTGGATTTTGGCTGTTGCAACTGAAAGGAGGACATCAGTAAACCAGGGGAGGAGTCCCGAGGAGATAATTTGCATATTCCCAGTGCCTTCTGGGATAAGTGAAGAGTCTACGCGAGCTCAAGGAACACTGGATTTTGGCTGTTGCAGCTGAAAGGAGGACATCAGTAAACCAGGGGAGGAGTCCCGAGGAGATAATTTGCATATTCCCAGTGCCTTCTGGGATAAGTGAAGAGTCTCCGCGAGCTCAAGGAACACTGGATTTTGGCTGTTGCAGCTGAAAGGAGGACATCAGTAAACCGCGCGCCGCTAGGCGCGCGAGTTTTGGCTTATATTTCACCGCTTGATTATCTCTTGAACAATAAGAACATGGAAGAGGCCAGGAGCCATGTGGTGAGCTGCATTTCTTGCTACATGTTCATAGACTTACCAGTGGAAAAGCCAAATTTCACATGCCACAAATGCAAGCTTGTGTCCCTGTTGGAGGAAAAGTTGCAAAATCTGGAAGAGAGGTTATCTACATTGAAGACCATTAAGGAAGGTGAAGAGTTCTTAGACAGAGCAGAATTATCTCTTCATGGTACAGAAAGAGAAGAAATTCGAAGTGCAACTGAAGAAACAGAGGAATGGAAGCATGTGACCCAAAGAAGCAGGAGGATCAGGAGGCAGTCAGCACCAATTCTGCTCAGAAACCAGTACCAGGCTCTTACACAGGAGAACGATGAAGAAATACATCAGGATAAGACTTTGCCCACAAAGAGTAACCTTGTACGCCCTCAGAGTCCTCCTGAATGGAGAAAGAAAAATGTTGTGAAGAAGAAACGGAGAGTTGTTGTCATGGGGGATTCCCTGTTGAGAGGAACAGAGGCTGCTATCTGCAGACCAGATATAACCTCAAGAGAAATGTGCTGTCTTCCAGGTGCAAAATTAAAGATGTGTCTGACAGGATATCAGGACTCTTCAGACCTAAAGATGACTACCCATTCCTGCTAATACATGTGGGGACAAATGACACCACAAGAAGTGACCTGGAAACCATCTGCAGTGACTTTGAAAACTTAGGTAAGAAAGTGAAAGAACTGGGAGCGCAGGTAGTCTTCTCCTCCATCCTTCCAGTGGATGGCCATGGAACAAGGAGGTGGAATAAGATTCTGCAGGTGAACAACTGGCTACGTCGATGGTGCCGTCAGCAAGGATTTGGATTTCTGGATCACGGAGTGAATTACCTGTACGATGGACTACTTGCTAGAGATGGGGTGCACCTTACGAAGACTGGAAAACATGTATTTGGAAGTCGCCTTGCTACACTCATCAGGAGAGCTTTAAACTAGAACAATGTGGGAAGGGAAGCAAAACGCCAGCAAAAGCCATACACCTGACAAATGCTATTGAGAACTCTGCTATTAGAAGTGAAGGGGAAGAACAAAGACAAAAAAATCTACATAATAATAATATTGAAGAAAGAGAAACCAATCACAAACTAAAGTGTTTCTATACGAATGCACAAAGCATGGGCAACAAACAAGGAGAACTGGAGCTACTAACGCAGGAGAAGAAATATGATGTCATTGGAATCACTGAGACTTGGTGGGACGATACACATGATTGGAATACAAGGCTAGAAGGTTACAACTTATTTGCAAGAAACAGACTTGATAAACGAGGAGGAGGTGTTGCATTGTATGTTAGAAAAGCGTATATCTGCACAGAGATTGAAGCTTCAGAGATTGGGAGTTCTGTGGAAACTGTTTGGGTAAGAATACAAGGACAGAACAATGGAAAGGACACCATTGTAGGCATTTACTACAGGCCGCCTGTGCAAGCTGAAGATATGGATGAACTCTTTATGCATCAAATGGCCAAGTTCTCCAAAAAATATGACATAGTGGTCATGGGAGATTTCAACTATCCAGACATTTGTTGGAATCTCTCTCAGGCAAAACTAACAGGTCCAGGAAATTCTTATCCTCTCTTGCTGACAACTTTATCTTCCAAAAGGTAATGGAGAAAACAAGGGGATCTGCTACCTTGGATCTAATCCTCATAAACAGGGAGGAAATGGTGGAGGAGGTAAGAGTGGCTGGGACCCTAGGAGGTAGTGACCATGCTATTTTAGAATTTTGGATAACAAGAGTAGGAAGACCTGTGAAGACTCAGACGTCAAGGTTAGATTTCAGAAAGGCAGATTTTAAGGAACTCAGAAAGAGAATTGGAGGGATCCAATGGCTGGATATCCTTAAGGACAAAAATGTCCAGGAAGGATGGAAAATCTTGAAAAATGAGATTCTCAAAGCACAATCGTTAACAATTCCGAAAAGAGGAAGAATGGGAAGCATTTAAGGAAACCAGGATGGATGAACATAGAACTTAAACACATGCTAAAAAGGAAGAAAGAAATGTTTATCAAATGGAAAGAGGGAGGCATATCTAAAGAAGAATATAATGCCGTCTGCAGAACCTGCAGGGCACAAATCAGATTATCTAAAGCTGACAATGAATTAAGGCTTGCAAGTGACGTCAAAAGCAACAAAAAAGGATTTTGGGGATACGTCAAAAGTAAAAGAAAAGTCAAAGATGCTATAGGATTTTTACAGGATGAAAATGATGAAATGGTAAGTCAGGATGTTGAGAAGGCTGAACTTTTAAATTCCTATTTTGCATCTGTTTTCTCTCAGAAAGGAAATGTAACATCAACTGATCTTCACTGTCCTATTAAAGGAATAGAAGAATCCAGGATATCTATAAACAGAAAGACAGTGAGGAAACACTTAGCTAACCTAAATGAATTCAAGTCTCCAGGTCCAGATGAATTACACCCCAGGGTACTGAAGGAGATAGCAGAAGAAATTCTTGAACCACTGTCCATAATCTTTGAAAATTCTTGGAGAACAGGAGAAGTCCCAGAAGACTGAGAAGAGCAAATGTTGTTCCTATCTTCAAAAAGGGGAAGAAGATGGACCCAGGAACTACAGGCCGGTGAGTCTGACTTCTATACCAGGAAAGATCTTTGAACAAATTATTAAAGAACATGTATGCAAGTACCTGGATAAGAATGAAGTGATTAAAAAGAGTCAGCATGGGTTTGTAACTAATAAGTCATGTCAGACTAACTTAATTTCCTTCTATGACAGAATCACTGACTGGGTGGATCAGGGAAAATGCTGTAGATATAGTATATCTTG
This sequence comes from Oophaga sylvatica, assembly GCA_033576555.1. Classification (NCBI taxonomy): domain Eukaryota; kingdom Metazoa; phylum Chordata; class Amphibia; order Anura; family Dendrobatidae; genus Oophaga; species Oophaga sylvatica. Next base: position 11,451 of record JARQOD010014151.1, read on the forward strand.
ACTTCAGCAAAGCATTTGACAAAGTATCTCACACAATCCTTATTGAAA